>OFHS01004413.1:0-14086 GCA_900245855.1 Calvadosia cruxmelitensis | reverse complement strand
ATCTATAAAAGACAACATTTTTGAGACAGATGAATGTTCTTCGAATGCTCTACCAAATTTAGCATGGTTTGGCATGGGTGAAGGAAGTAGGACAAATCCATTTGATTTCCATTCCAGCAGTCTAGGTGGGAAGTTGAAATCCCCTAGGAGGGCAATATTGGGTGTTGGGGAAGGCAATGACTCACAGAATGAGTTTATTCTGTCCATAGCTTCCTTGAATTTTTGAAATGATGTCGAAGGAGGTCTATAGAGCAGTATGACAATCAGATTAATGCTCAAAACTTCCACGATGAGCACTTCACACACTGAGTTCGAGAAAGAGATATGAATTTTGGTGGGGAAGGAGTCAGCAATTAACAATAGGCAGCCACCATGACAGGATAATTCGCCATCGTCTCCGGAGTTTGCAGATCGGACAGTTTTTCTGTCCGAGCGAAATAGATTGAAGCCTTTAAAGTCATTGAGTAATTCAGCATCCTTAATGGATGGTGTGAGCCACGACTCAGTGACAGCCAGGATAGATACTTTGTCATTACAGCAAATATTATATTATCTGATTCGGTGCCTCCTTTTATTCGTTTTATTTCCACCTCAGATCAAAGAAATTTAAGAAAAATCTTAATTAAAATTATAATCCGATTTTCATAAGCAGAATTACAGAATCTCTTACATTTTGGTCTTTGGAACTGCTTACTCTTCGATTACTCCTGAAAGCCTCGCGCCTCGTGCCAGGCCAGGTGAATGAATAAGCGAGAGGCTGTCTCAACAGCGGGGAAGTTACTGCTTGGAAGTAGCTGAGAGGCGTGAGAGCTTATAGCAAGATTCTGAGTAATTCGAACGTGTTTTCAACGATTAAGCTGCTGTAAAAGCCTCACTAACACTGATATGAATGCTCCAGAGCCTTTCGAGCCATTCTTACTGCTAGACGGAGAAAAGAAGTAAGTTGTTTAGTTCCGCAATGTATTCAATTCATCGTATACATATTCGATCATTTTTGTAGGCCATGGTGATGATGGTGGCATGGTTGGTTTGACTTTGAGCAATGCCTTGTTGACGTCTTATTGCCATTTTAGAATTACCATCACCAAAGACACGAAAGTACCAAATGCAGCGTATTTTACCGTGCTAAAGGAAGATCATACACTTGGAAACGTTTTAAGATCGTAGGTTAATTTTACGTCTCTTTACGAACTAGATATTTTCCTGCAATGTTGAGTAGCCTATTTGTCCGGCAAAATGATTCATCGATAAAACTGGGCTTCTGATATTTATTTTCTTAGGCAATTGTTAAAAGACCCCCAGGTTGTGTTTGCTGGATACCGAGTCCCCCATCCACTCGAGCACAAATTCGTCCTTCGTGTTCAAACAACTGCTGACTACAGCCCACAAGATGCTTTCACAAATGCAATGAATGATCTCATTAGCGAAGTTTCACTGCTCGAAGAACGATTTAAGGTCAGTGATATGCAGAGATTTGAAACACAAAATCTCTGCCTAGGCCAATCACGCCATGTTTCCTTGAGGAACAATTGTGCGTAGTAGTAGTAGTGACAAGAAGGTAATCTTTGTCTAACTGCCTAATTGGACATAAAAATGACTTATTGGCGTAGTCCGTGTAGGAAAATTACTTATTTACTGTGCTCCTCCATCTCTCTCTGTTGAATACCAGAGAAGCCGCTTCTTTGATGGTGATGCCTACTTTGAGCCAGGGGTGGATTGACTAGATTTATTTTCTAGTTCGCTAAAACTAGAACTAGTTTCGAATAATACTAGTTCGCTAAAACTAGAACCAGTTTTTATAAAAACTAGTTCGCTAGAAACTAGAACTACTTTTTCTAAAAACTAGTTCGCTAGATTTTTCCGCTAGAAATTTGTTTTCGCAATATGCACGCAACAAACTTAGACACAACAAGAAGTCGGCAAAATGCAGGTCAACAAGTAAGCACAAATTTAAGTTATTGAAACTAACAGATCATACAAATGTGAGCCGCACATATAAACATTTAGGGCATCGCAACGGACTCGATAATTATTCTGGATCTCGGGACAAATATTCCGGGAAATGTTTGCAACCTATTTTGAATGACATTCTTGAAAACATGGAAAAGCTTCTGAGAAATAGTCCCTTGAATTGTAGTTCCAACAGGTCTTGGTTGCACGTTGAAAAAGCCTTGGAAAAAGCTACAAAACTTGAAGAAGTGGCAACATTCTCCTTCGCGCAACTGTTTGTTTACATTGGTTTTGTGGCTTTTGTAATTCAACACCTATTCGTCATTTGAGCCAGCTATTGTTCAAGGTGTTAATGTCAGCCCATTATCTTTAGATGGGAAATCCATGTGAGCGGCTGTGCGTGAAAAGTCAAAACACGTGCTCTCCGTGCTGTGTTTATTGCTGTGTTTCTTTCAGATTGAAAATCGCGACTAGCGATTAGTCACAACTCTTTCCGATTAGTCACAACTCTTTCCGATTCTAGCGAACTAGATATCTGGTTTGAAAACTAGTTTGCTAGAACTAGAAACTAACTCCTGGAAAAACTAGTCAAAAAACTAGAAACTAGTCAAAAAACTAGTTCGCTAGTCTAGCGAACTACTTTTAGTTTGCTACTATCCACCCCTGCTTTGAGCAGATCATCTTCTATTTGTCCCAAAATCATCGCAAGGGGTGTACCTGGTCTCCGAATTGCATGTCCGTACAAAGCCATCCGGGCTCGTCTCAGTTTCTTGGTAGCTGGCAGCAATCCTGTGCGCATGTATAATTCAAAGTCTTGTCACATAGGTTTGTAAATGGCTAATATACTAATGATCAGCAATGAAATTGCTTCTCAAGCGATCCCAATTAGGCAAATGATGCCGTCACATTGCACAGTTTAGTTAATAATGTGACTATTTAGTTTAGTTCCACCCCTATCATGAATAAGACTCTTGGAAGTTGTGGTATGAAAATGACCCCCTCTTGGTTTTTGGATCTTTGTAGGTTGCCATAAAAGAGAAGAAAGAAGGCCTTGACTAATATAGGTCTGTGATGTTCATATCACATGCAGATGGATGGAACACATAGGACAAAACGCTGTTGTACAAAAGACGGAACCCTCCAATAACACTCAACTGTTGACAAATACAAGCATGCCCGTGTAACTCTGAACATAAGATGAATGTTTTACAAATGCTTTCCGTGGAACAGAAGGACAGTAGTCGTATATGGTGTACATATAAAGTCAGTGTTATTTCACTCTGCATTTCATATTTTATGCAAGATATAAAAAAATTAATAGGGCTTGTATCATTTGGTTTACCTGGCAATGCTTTCTTTGGTGAGGGCTACATAGCGATATTGGCTGGTTAGGGGCCAGAAAACATTGGTCTTTGTCGCCAGATTGCTAGTATTTGGTCGGGGGTTTTCCGCATTTGTCCGCTGCAGATAGATGAATACTGTGCAGAGATGACTACTGTCTCCCTCTTAGATGGATATGGCGTAGGTAATTCATGTTAATGAAAATATTCCCAAAAAGCAAATAATTTTCTTCATCGATTTAAAAATATTTGGTCATCATTGATGAAGTGGCAATGCTAATGCATGTCTGAATGCAAGTGTTTTAGGCACTTCGTTTGAGCTGTATAACTATCCGCTTGATCTGTGATACTTTGGTATCCTGCTCATTGTATATACTCATAGTCAATCAATCTAGAAACTGTTTCTAGTAATTATTACTCATGATGTTTAAAAAGACAATTCTCTGCCAAGATCACTCCGACTTGCATCTGGAGGCTAATCCTTCGTAATTTCCATGTGACAAAATGCATGAGATTCAGTCTAGTTGCTGCGACACGTGATGATACCAGAAACGATTTGAGGCGCATTCAGCCGCACAGTGAAACCTGTCTATAATTGTCACCTTTGGGACCTAAGGAAGTGACCTTTATAGACAGATGACTTTCTGTCCATGTTGATTCGTATAGAAAGTGTCATTTTGGGGTTATGAAGAATGGCCTTTATACACAGGTGGCTGCTCTACAGAGGTGGACGCTAATACAGGTTTGACTGTACTCATTTCCTGATGGGTCGATTTCAAGGATTGCTCTTGGCTATCAATCTTGTTGGTGTCAGCTCAAATACACAACTGTAGTCGCTTGAATCCCAAAGTGCACCAGGGCGACACTTAGCTAATTGTTTGAACACAATACAAAGAAACGATCAATAAATCTATGCACGAGGCATCACTCTTGTGAATGCCTGTTATATTTTATTCCTTTCATTCAATTTATTTACATGTGTATGAGCAGATCATATTTTTTTGCAGGAAAACCTCAAGTTGTCACATTAAAAGTTGGTGTCCCAGCATTTGCCATTTCCAAATTTGAAAATATTTATTGCATTGTAATTGTTTCATATATACAAGTGTGTGAATTGATCGAAGTTGAATGATATAATGTTTCTCGTTGGGGTTCCATTATGCTTGGCTTGCTGTGTACATAGATAATTTTAATTGTTTTCAGCTATCAATGACAAAGTAGTTAGTAAACATGGGGTATACATGTGAAGGTAGTTTCAGTATGGTAGGATAGGAAATGCACGGACAGAGACTTGAGAATTGGTATCGCCGCTTGCCATCCTTGCTTGTCAAATTTATTCTTCTCACAACCCGCAGACTTTGGGTTGAAACAGCAGCACTGATTGGAAAACTTCCATTGACCATGTTTGTGTTTTCAACTTTTTGCTCTTGAGCGAACGATCTTCAAAGAGTCATTCTTCTGTTTCCATGGTTTTACTTCTTGTGTGCTGCCTAGCAAATACTGTTGGCTGTCGTTCTCGAAGGAACAGTAAAACTTCGTGTTTGCGTTCCTCCAATGACTGAATGTGCTTTTCTTGAGACGGTGGGCTTCATGTCGTTTGGGTCCTTTTCAAATAAGAAGTCTCTGATTGGCGTTGGTAGTGAGTAGACAGAATGAGCTCTACCATGCAGGAAATATGTGTGAACTTGTCCCCTTCCCTGGAAAAATACGATAATATCAGAATACAGTGAAACCTGTCTATAATGGTCACCTTTGGGACCTGGGGAAAATGACCTTTATAGGCAGGTAGCCTTTCTGTCCAGGTTGACTTCTATAGAAAGTGTAGTTTTAGGGTTATGAAGATTGGCCTTTATATGCAGATGGCTGCTCTACAGAGGTGGTCACTTATACTGGTTTGATTAGAACTATACAACGTGGATTATTTCAAACAAACTGATTCTGTTTGCTATTAAACATGGATTAACAACGACCTGTCTTAAACAATCACCTGTTTCAAATGACCACTTCTCGACAATCACTTTGGTAGACCCTCTATTGTACAATAGTTCAAACATTTGCATGATAAAATCAAATGAATAAAAATCCAACTCCCTGGGTTTGACTCGAGTTAATTAGCTTCTAATCTCAAAACCTAAAGTTTGTTGAGGCACATAGGAAGCGTTATGTTATGCAAAATGAGTCACTGACCTTTATATCCACTAATCCTCTTTCTGATATCTCAAAGCCTCCAATTTCAAGCAGACTGTAGCGGAACTGTGATGTGATCTGAATTCTTAAAGGCGGGCCGCTGTGTTGAACGTGTCGGGCATGGGTAATTGTATCACCAAAGACACAGAATTTTGGTGCCGTTGTGCCGATCACTCCAGCAACGCAAGGACCTGAAAGCAACAATGTGAAAGTCAATCCTCTCCTTTGATCATAATTATTGTGATGTTGATTGAATATACAATCTGGTGCTTCTAACAAATACAGTACAGTGAAACCTGTCAGTAACAGTCACCTGAGAAAAGTGACCTTTACAGAAAGGTGGTCTTTCTGTCAATGTTGATTTCTATAGAAAGCATCATTTGGGGGTTATGAATAATGGTGTTTATACCCAAGTGGCAGCTCTATAGAAGTGGCTTCTAATACAGATTGGACTGTATGTCACTGACTAATCAGTGTAACTGGTGCTTGGATGGGGTGACAGGTTTTGTCATTTCAACTGCTGTCATTTGCAAGTAAGCAGCTCCCTCCAAGCCAGGCACCAAGACCCAGGGCCAAATACAGCAAAACCTGTCTATAACGGTCACCTCTGGGAGTGGCCTTTCTGTCCAAGTTGATTTCTATAGAAACTACCATTTTGGGACTATGAAGAATGGCCTCTATACACAGGTGGCTGCTCTATAAAGGTGGCGGCTAATACAGGTTTGACTGTACCTGGTCTATGGTGATGGGTTTCTATTATAATTGAATGGACAAAAGCCCACAGCACTCAATTATCTTGCAATATTCTATGCTGCTTCTCATTGAAAAGGCCAATTGACGACGCACATTGCTAATGCATGTCAGAATACAAGTATTATCAGGCACTTGACTTTGAGCTGAAATTAACAATTCTGACAACTAAGAACAATCCCTGAAATTGACCATCATTGATAAGAGTACGGCTGATTGTGTTTCAAACAAAGCAATTTCTGGCGTCATCACAATATAAACTTGGGTTACTTTGGAAATAACTTGGTAATGTATGATATTTCTATAGTGATACAAAACGGCAAATTTGATAGCAATCACTTTTTCACGGCATAGGATTTCTGGGCTCTTAAAAAGTCGTAAAAGAATTTAATGATGCTTGATATGGATGGTTTTACATAAGATGTTGGTTTTAATCCCAAAAACTTTCCGTATTAATTTCATCTAGAACCTCGCACAATTTCGTTATAATTGCTTTTTGGACGTGATGTCACACTACTCCCTCATTACCATTGGCATACAGTGCTTGATTGATTGATTGATTTATAGTAGTTTATTCGAAAACCCTTAATCAGTTCTCGATACAATTGAATACTAACTTATATTGACATGGCATGCGAATACTATACAGTGGCACGTCTGATTCTTGAGGTTTTAGTGTATAAATAGACTCGTTAATTACATAAGTTATCATTTTGTAGTTGCACATGCGACGATTTCTTGAATTTCAGAGGAATTCTTGAATTGTTTCTTTAATTGAATTGTTTGTTTGAATTGTTTTTATTTTTGCTTGACCATACCTGTGTGAAGTGCAAGTCGTAGCATGAGGATTTCACCGTTCAGATGACGAATCTTTGCATGTTTTAAATTGCTAAGTATCGTCAATGCCATCGTGGCCGTGTCTTCTACATGACTTTCGACTGTCCCCTTGGGTACGCCACACGTCACCAGACATTTCTCGCCTTCTGTTTCTATCTGAATGGATTCAAACGATAGAAACGAGTCATATTTTCATTAATCATCGTGATTTTGATACAATCGTACATTTGCCGTAAGAGGTATACGATAATCAATCATCATCAGAAATCTTATAAACACATGGAAATATTGTGCCAGCAGTGTATGTACATTTTCTATAACACGCCGGCCCCTCGACAATACCAGCCTGGCCATGTGTCACCCAGACGACAATGATACAGAATGACAGAAGTGATTAAATAAGGCCAGCTTAAAAAATGAACCAAACAAATATGTAATCAGAGTGTAAATGAATATGTAATCAATTAATGGAAATCTACTCTTTTAGACTTGAGTTCACATTTAATGCAAACGTCTCTAAAAACCCGAATTAATATTCTACATAATTTCACATCGTTTAAGATGGATGGGTTGTTAATGTAATTTGAACTATAAATCAATTTGTTTACCTTGAAGCAGTCATATGATTTAATGGTTCCATCGAAGAAATTATAAAAATCGTTAAGTAGCTCCACGACCTGTAACATCAATAAACACAGCAGTGTAAGTCAATTGATAATTTCACTGATGTCTCTGTTGGCTGTTTGCATTGTACTAACCTGCAATGGAGTACTAGCTGCTGTGAATGTTGAGAACCCAATGATGTCGCTCACCATTACAGACATTGATTCTATACTTTCTGGGACAATGAAGTCTCCATGTTTGAGTTTGTCTGCAATCCGCCTATTAGAATAGAAATGTTGAATTGAAACGTAGCGTTGAGGTCATCTAGCAAAGTAGCATTGCATTATGTATTGTTGCATTGGGTATAACTAATTAATTAAAATATAACATAAAATTAATTGTGCACAAATGTTTGTCAGCTCAATCAAATTTCAGAACAGACATACGTTTCCCACCTATAAAAGATATTGACAAAATAAACCAAGAAATTTATGAATCAATTTATGATTTCCCAAGAAGCGAAATGACATTTCGCTTTCACGAAAAGGCGAGTTTGGTGGTCTGGGATTCTGGTTTGCAGATATTGTTACCAATCAGACTACAGTATAACCCGTTTAAGCACTAATCGGATAAGCGAAAAACCCGTTTATCTGCAAACAATTTCCTATATACCGAATTAATGCGTACAGTACAAACTCTCTTAACCGATTCCTGATAAGCGCATTTCCTAATAAGAGCAAAGGATATCGTTGGCAAATTACTATTGCGCTTAAGCGGGTTACACTGTAATGGCTAACTTCTATATCTGTCGGTGTTGCTAGCTACCTCGTCCAAAAGTGACTGCCTACTGTGCTCATCTTTGTCTAATTATTACACTGCAATGAGGTAGGTCAGAGGTCACCTGAGGTACTAATAATGGTCACGTGGATCTATAGGTGTTTCAGTCTTAGATTGAGTTTAATTTTGCCTAAATGTTATGTAGCCAGCATTTATCAAATCTCTGCTTGAAGAGCAACTGGTGTGAACACTCTTTTACCTAATCTCTACTGCGATTCACAATTGCTGCACCATGATCTTGATGCTGAATTAACAAAATTATTTATTATCCAACGCATTTGTAGCAGGAAGGTATGGCTTTACTTTCACACCTTGGTACAAGTCGATGGAGAACTGCTTCAACTTTCTCCTTCTCTTTGGCAAGCATATCCGTTCGATCGCTGACTGTTTTCTCAAGATTGGCTGAATATTTCTCCATCATTGTTATTGTGTTGGCTAGTAAGCTTGTGGCGTCGTTTCTCTCCGTTCTGAAATGATTCAGGAAATCACGTTTGTCAAGTCTTAGTGGTCAATATACAAAGTGAAGCTAGACTGGTTGTGGGTTTTAGTTTGACTAGTTGTGGTATTTTTGACAACAATCGTTTTATTTTGATAGGGAATTGGCTCTATTATTTGGTCCAGTTTGTACACGTGAATATATCTAGTCAGTCTACACTGCAGTTTCTACTTTTCATTAAACACTACTATGGTAAAACTCAGCTTGTTTCATAACATTTTCACAGTTTCTTTAACCAGACCAAGGAACCAGACCATAATTATATTGACTCTATTTGATTGACAACAGGAAATATTACCCAGGCTTCTTGATAGCTCTTAAGGCGTGTTTGATGTCTTGATAATTCGGCCGTTCTTGCGGGTTCTCAGCCCAGCATTTACGCATGAGATCTAATAATCTTCCATCAACACCGCTTTCAAGACGGACGTAAGGACGAAACGGTGGAATACAGCGTCTTTGAACAAAGTGAAGGATATCTGTTGATGGGAGACAGAACGGAATTTAAATAATTACACTTTGAGTACAATCATGCCTGTGTTTCCTGATACTCGACTATGAGACTCTAGCATCTTGTATTCATATACAGTATAGTTTAATTTCTACAGATAATATTATTGGGAACTTTTCATATAATGTCTGTTACAAGCATTGGCTGTTATATAGAGGTGACTGATAATACACATTTGACTGTACCACAAAAGAGGATGTGTTTTATTTCCAATTGTGTTAGTAGCTGGACACAACGTTTGAAGATAAATCACTTCTCCCTACCTTTGTGTTCGTATCCATATGACTCAAACGGCTCCAGTCTCGTGATGATTTCTGATAGAATGATTCCATAGCTGTAGATGTCTCCTTGTTTCGATTGCTTGTGGGCATTTACACTGATCAATTCTGGAGCACGCCAAAGCATTTCTATGAAGACATGAAAGTTCACCAACTAAACATTGGCTTGCATAGATTTCCATGATTTACAGTCAAACTAGCAATCACTCAAGTGACCAATGATGGGTCTGTTAACACAGGTGGTCTCTTAAGACAGGTAAATTGTATGATTTAAACCAGAAGGGACCGTTGAAGGTGGTCTCTTTAAACAGGTGGTCGTTCACGACAGGTGGCCAGTAAGTCAAGTTAGACTGTATACTGAGACCTGCACCCATGTTGAAATTAAGATAAAATATTGAAGGAAGTTTCTAATACATTGTAGCATAGAATTACTCACCGCGATAATTCTTTTTGTCTTCTGCTGGAAGTGGCTTGCCGGGATGTTCGACTTTTTGTTTGAACTTCTGTAATCCATAGTCTGTTATTTTGCACATCCAACGGTTGTCAACGAGGACTGTTTTCGAAGTCAAGTTGCCATGGATACCAATTTTACTATCATGTATCTCGAGCATTCCCTGAGAAGAAAGTCACGGCACACAAATAATTAATGACAGACGTTTTAAAAATGTTTAAAACGATTTCTTTTATCAAATATCTCACATACCAATGCAATGTCGTAAGCAAATGACACTCGGAATTGCATATCCAGGTTGATATCATCATCCATTATCACATCCTGAAATGCGAGAAAATATCGAAATGACGTCACTAAAGCTTACAAGAACTGGAGATCGCTTGAGGTGTTTGTTATGCTAGGTTTAGTAGTTTTGTTCCTTAACGCTGTTTGTTTCTTCAAGTAGATTCTGTTGCACGTTAGCTCTGTTGCAGTGGAATGCAGAGATATTTATTGTTACAGCACCTCTTCAGGGGCCTTCATGGACCGACACTAAGCGTAGTCCGGGACAAAATCTCAAGTCCCATATACAGATTTTAGCAGTTTAGTCTAGACTAGGAGTTTAGTCTCAGACTATGCCTTAGTCCCGGTCCATGAATAAGGGCACAGGTGTCTGCAAAGTGTGTTCTGTAAACGACAATTGGCCATGCAGTAGTGGATGTGAATTGAAGGGTATGCGAGAACAGGGAACCAGGAATACATGATATAATTAGCTATATGTGTGATGCTATAAGCAGTTTGTACTTTATAGTTCAAGCTTGCAAATAGCCTGTTGAAATAATAATATTGGGAAATAGCCTGCCTGTATAGGGATGACTATCCAAAAGTTTCTTCTACAGAAATAATATTATGAATATAATATATATTATAAATAATATATATCAATTATTATAAATAATATATATCAATAATGTTATTAATGCTACTTAATAATATTATAGCATATTGTTCTTCTAAGAATATTCTTGTCTGGGCAATGCCTCTCCATGCGTAGGCCTATTTTCTTTTCTTGGTCGTTTATACTCCTTGTGGTTGGTCAACACAAGTTTCATTGTTAAAAATATATATCAACTGAACATGGATTGGCTTGCATTTACCTGTAAGCTGCCCTTTGAGCAATAGTTTTCGACAATTGCGATATTTGGTGTCTCAATGCAGACGCCAATGACTTTGTTCACATTCACACTGACTACATCTCGAACCTAGACATGGAATTGGAATGATTAATTCGAAAGTAGTGTAAAGTAAAAGATGCAGTGTTTTACTGACTTTACATTTCACTGAGGTTTCATATACAGTAAACCTATTTTGCATATACTGGTTCCAATTTGCTTACGTTTCAATAATTATGTTGCATCATCAAACGTTTGAATGTCAAAGAGATTGCAGGAGAATAGACAGTGTGTAGAAGTGTATCAAGTGTAGAAGGCATAAAATAGATAATATTTTATTATATATACAATCAGGTATCATTCTTGAATCAAAGGATAATGTTTATGCTTTTCAGAAGCAATTTCACAGGTGTATCTATTATCTCCAAGAAATTTAATTACCAATTTTAAGCAACCACCTGGCGAGATCACCTCAAACTAGTTCCTTGAAGCCTAAGGCAATATATTCTACCTGTATAATTATAATCTACCTGCCTGAAGAAGCGACCACCTATCTTAGGTGACCACCTGTCTTAGGTGACCACCTGTCTTAGGTGACCACCTGTCTTAGGTGACCACCTGTCTTGAGTGACCACTTTCATAAATCTCTTGAAATAGGTTTGACTGTATTGTATAGAATATTGATTGAATTATTAACGAGTTAACAATCGATTGATCTTCCATCTCACCTCTTTCAATTCAACAAGAATCTCTCGATTGATATGGATTGAAGCTTTTGCCAATTTCCTGACAAAAACTTTCTCTAGCTATTAAATAGAAGAGAAACAAGAATTAGCAATAATTTTAATTAAGACATCCCATCTAAAATCAGTAGTACTCTAATGCAATTTCAATAAATTATTAGTAGGATAGTAGTAGTGTTGATATTGGGATTGTTCCAAATAATTTGGTTGTACAACACTATATGATTGGCAGCTTCACAATGTTGCTAATCTTCAATGCTACGTGAGTAACGTGCAAAATATTTCCCTCAGCTGCAAATAATGGTTGATATAAGCTTAAGACAGATCGAGTGACGATGGTGGAGAGTGAATAACATGATGCAATAATTAGTGACATTGTGGCGGTCACATCAAGCACTTACATCAAAACACAGACCGCCAATCAGCGCCCTCCGTCAGTCGCTTTAAATGTCTTGTATTTCGTAATGTCAACTCTCTTGCAATCTGTACTCTCGAGCCTTCGGACGGGCTGGCTACCCTCCGTCATATCTGCCACAATTATATACTCAACTACATCCACTTGCCTCTGTCCTTGCATCAACACTCAACCTACATATCCTACAACATTATCATGCTAATTATGACATAAGAGGCTTACGTAAAAACAGCCATGTTTCATCCACTACAATCAAACCTGTATTAGTGGCCACCTCTATAGAGCAGTCACCTGTGTATAAAGGCCACTCTTCATAACCCCTCAAATGACACTATCTATAGAATTCAACTTGGACAGAAAGGCCACTTGTCTATAAAAGCTATTTTCCTCAGGTCTCAAAGGTGACCATTATAGGCAGGTTTCAGTTTCACTGTACACAATGACAATGAGTATCAAGTCGTCATGATGAAAGTGCGTTGGCAATGGATTACCTTGCTTGATCAAGGGTCATTGACCTTGGTGATCTTACCTTGTACTTTGCAGTAAATTTTTTGGCCACCGCTAGAATTGGTTTTGAGTAACCAAGATCAGACATCGAAGGAATCTGAAAAAAATGCAATTTGCATTACAATGAAACTCAGTTATTACCTCTGCAGAGCAGCCAGCTGTGTATAAAGGCCACTCTTCATAACCCCAAAATGGCGTTTGCTATAGAAATCAACCTAGATAAAACAACCTGTCTATAATGGTCATTTTTCTCGGGTTCCAAATGTGACCATTATAGACAGGTTTCACTCTACTTTTTTCTGTTAAAAACGTTACTCTAGAAACGATGTTTGAAATGTTATGACAGATCTAGTGATGATAATGGGAAGTAAATAACATGATGCAATAATTAGCGACATAATTGCGCTAATTATAACATTAGTGACCCTCCACCTTACCTTTCCTTGGCGGTGAAAGCTGCCATTTTTAATTGGCTGCTTGACGGTGAGCAACTGCTGGATCTTTTCAATGCCTGGTTTGTTCTTCCCTTGGTATCGGTATGGAATTAAATCACCGTATTTGATGTAGTACCTTGAATCTAGTAAGTCAGACTCGTATTTCTGTCGTCTGTGAAGTAAATAAAAGATGATATCAATGTAGACGGTTGCATTCTCATGTATGCTGTTATGATGTTTGTTTGTTTGTTTGTTTTCTTTTATTACCAATATACCTCAACACAGGTGTGTGGTAAGTACATACAAGATGTTGTTACAAGTCAATTCAAGGTCACAAGACCATATAGAACAATACTTACAAAATGTACTAATAAAGTAATAATATTACTAGATCATAAGAGCATCCTTTTTGAAAAAGGTTAATCTTTCGTATTTCGTAAACTAAATGATTTCTTTAGATAAATTCCGAGATAATTATAAAGTTTCATACAATCATGATTAAAGAGTAAGTTTAGCTTTTCTAGAGACGTTATATATCGAAATTTAGGAATAATCAGTTCAACATTAATATAAAATTGTTTACGGTGTTCTTTATT
>OFHS01004411.1:1199-14088 GCA_900245855.1 Calvadosia cruxmelitensis | reverse complement strand
TGGCTCAGGCCACAGCACATGAAATGCTAGATCCAGCAGAAGTCTTATGGCTATTTATACCCACATAAACTCAGCACAACCTTTTGTTTTTCTGAGGCAATGATTGGTTGCACAGGATCAAACCAATGATGTAGAAAGCAAAACAATACCCTTCTGGATAGTTGTTCTTGCCCTGTTGCAGTGTGGCAAATTGCCGTATCTTGTGCAGACCCCACTGTCTAGGCTGAGTACATCTTCAGTGAGTCTGCACACAACACATGATAATGAGGTTACCTTTGTTGTTTCTGCAGGGGATTGGGTGCTACTATCAATACATGGATCATCTCTTCTTGGTAACAATCTTCTACTCAAATGATTGTACTGCAAATGAGAGAGATGAGTGTGTGAAGTGCACTCTTGGGTTGTCTTCTGTCCACAGAACCGTCTTCCACTGGACACGGTCAGCAGGTTTGCCAAAGGATACGAAGACTACCTTCAAAGTCCACTGCAGGTTGTCTGTCTGTCTGTCTGTCGTTTGTCATTTGGCACGAAACGGTTTTGTGTTGATCATGTTTGTTGACATTCAAATGTTGTGCTTTCAGCCATTGATGGACAACTTAGAGTCACAGACATACGAGACATTTGAGAAAGACCCTGTCAAATACGCCCTCTACCAGCAGGTGCCTTGCTACCTTCTTCCCTTGGCTCCGGCGTTGATGTATTTCTATCTGATGGAGCATGGCTCAATCTTTGCTTTCTCATTTGCAGGCCATATTTTCTGCCTTGAAAGACCGAGTGTCGGAAGAGAAGAAAGACATCACCACCATGTTAGTTCTGCTGTCCTTCACAACCCTCAAGCGGTCCTTTGCTAGCTTAGCTCGCGTTGTCTCCATTTTAATGCTAGCAACTTGTTTTCAGAGTGGTCATGGTAGTTGGTGCTGGGCGTGGTCCATTGGTGCGTTGCTCGTTGAAAGCAGCGAAAGAAGCGCATCGTAAAATCAAGTTGTACGCAGTTGAAAAGAACCCAAATGCCATTGTCACGTGAGTGTGTATAGTAGCCATGTTCCAGTCTCACTGCAAATGGCATAATTATGTGTTGATCCTGGCAAGCACTCATCTGATTCTTTCAACGTATTCAGCCTTGAAACGTTGAATCAGGAGGAATGGAATAATGAAGTGACCGTTGTTTCTTCTGACATGCGGTTATTCAAGCCAAGTGAAATGGTCAGTGGATGATGACATGATCATACTAAGGGTCGGTTACCATGGCAGCATGATACTCTTGACTGTTGTGTTTGATGCATTCCATCTGTTCTTCTCAAGGCGGACATCGTCGTCAGTGAGCTGTTGGGCTCATTTAGTGATAACGAATTATCACCAGAGTGCCTAGATGGAACTCAGCAATTCCTCAAAGGTTAGTATCTTTGACCATGTGTCCTTTGCGGCAGAGTGGTGTGAACTGGGCTCATGTGTCTGATGTTGATGTTTCCACAGAGGATGGCATCAGCATACCGTCCACTTACTCCTCCTACATTGCTCCGATGGCATCAACCAAGCTGCACGTGGAAGTCAGTCTTGCGCGCGACCTTGGAAAGCACCTTGACGTAAGTAGGCATTGTCTTTGACACACTTTGCTGCACATCCTTCCGTTAGATTTCACTTGAACATTGCTAATGAAGTGCACACTGCCTGGATGCAAATCGGATTCAAGCAACAACCTTTTATATGTAACATTCAGGAACCCTAATACGCTGCATAGATGCAAATTCCACTTTTATACAAACATTCTGCTTGCAAAAACTCTTTACATATCAGTGGTGCTTGCGGTCGATCAGTGTGGTGTTATATGATGGACATCGTTTGATGGTTGTCATGTTATATTCATTTTCATTCAGGCGCATTTTGAGACACCGTACGTCGTGCGACTACAGAATGTCAATCTTCTGGCTAAGCCGCAATCATGCTTCACTTTTGACCACCCAACAAAAGGTGATATTTAGTTAAAAGAAGCCGTCTGTACATGTCAAATTTTACAATGTCGTTCTACTATTTCAGGAAATCAGATGGGCTTTTAGTTTTAGCTGAGTCCATTGTGTCATCCTTTCTGTCCTTGGATTTCTCTTCTTCAAGACCATCTGTGGTTTGTTGATCCCTAGGACCCATTGACAACAGCAGGTACATCACAATGACATTTAATATTGAACAAGCCGCAACTCTACACGGTTTCGCTGGATACTTTGACTCGGTGCTATACAAAGATGTGTTGATGAGTAAGTGATGTTGCTCTGATAAGGCATACGTTGACAGTTTGCGTTAGGATACACACGCAAAGTGATCTCTGCGGGCATTCACCTTTTGCAGGCATCCATCCCGAGACACATTCTGACGGGATGTTCAGCTGGTTCCCAATCTTCTTTCCAATCAAGGTAGGTTTTCCACTGTTGTTGGTACTTTTAAAAGCACTCTTGCTTGTTTGTTGTATGCTGCGCTATGGTACATACCGTAGTATCGCAACTCACCCACCCTTGTCTTTTTAGACACCGTTGTACGTTCCTGCCAAGACCGAACTCAAGGTACACTTCTGGCGTTGCGTCTCCAGCAGCAAAGTGTGGTACGAATGGTGCATATCAGAGCCGTTTCAGACCCACATCCACAATCCAAACGGCCGATCCTACTTCATTGGATTGTAACACAAGACTCAGCAAAAGTCACAACACTCATGCAGTCCAGCTACAAGCAGTAACCAAACTGGAATCAAAAGCACGCATTGCAACCTACTCACAACTCAGCGAATGAAGAAGGGACAGTCGACAGTTGCCTGGTTCAAGTATTTATTTGCTTCAGGATGCAACTAAAAGCACAGATAATTTTCATAAGACTTGACAATCTCTCGAGATAATTGGTGATTTGAGTCATTTCTTAAGCAGTATCTGCGTACTTCATTCAAGCCGCTGAATAACAATGGAAAGGTGTTATCCTTTCTAGAAAAGATTGTCTTGCTCCATAGTCCGCTCCATTTACATAGATATATACATCACCAAGGCGGTAGGCATCATTACACAACAAATTGTGTATCATCAGCAAACAAGACAGAAGGATCACGTTGGTATCGGATCGCCATCTTGCTCTTTATTATCAAATTCTTTGAGTCCTTCGGGTAGCGTCGTGTCTTCTTCTAGACTTCCAGTGCCGGAAACAAACTCCTCATATGTTGACTTTTCAGGGAAAGGTCTGGGTCCCAGCAGCTGAATCATGTCATCTCGCGTCAAGACCTCTTGCTCCAGCAGCCTTTCTGCCACCTGTCGCATATCATTACAAGAAATGCTATTAATTTCAACACTGAACAGGATGGTATACCTAACAACTTGCCGCGAGGCGAGAGCACTGACCTTTTCTACTTGCTGTCGCTTCTCCTCGATCAGCTGCATCGTTTTCATGTAAGCTGAGTCAATGATCTCGCGCACTTGTTCGTCGATTAGTTGTGCCGTTGCCTCGCTGTATGGCTTATCCAAGACGGCTTCCCCCTCCTTTGGCATGTCGAAGGAGACATTGCCTACTTTACTATTCATGCCATAAGTAACCACCTGAATAACAAAGAATGGACACATTGAATGCTTGCCATTCATACAGCGAAGCCCATTACGATCACAACAGAAGGAAGCAACATGATGCAATGGTCGCTGTCTCATTTACATACCTGGGCGTATGCGCTCTTGGTCACTTTACTGAGGTCATCCTGTGCACCAGTTGTAATTCTCCCAAAGAAGGTTTGTTCAGCCACACGTCCTCCAAGCGTCATGCACATGCGATCAAACAACTAAACAAAACAATGCAGTAGCACCAACTGAAATGTGTCAATTCAACAAAGGTTTAATTATAAAAACACACACAACCAACCGTTCTTGTTACTTTCCATCAGGTTGATTCTATTTAATCCAATAGATACTCGCATGCTTTATCAGTCCTCGTTTTAAATAGGCTCCTTTTCAGTCTGCTATGCACAGTCAACATGCATCTGGATATTATATGCATCTGGCAGATGATGACACCAGGAAAAGCTCTGAATGAATCTTTTCAATGAAGCTCAATTTCGAGGATTACTATTGGCTGTTGAAATTGTTACAGTAACACAGTTTAATGTAAGTGTCGCACAATGCTGGCAAAGGATGATCACCCTTGAAAGAAGCCTTTTGAACTTCATTAGTTATTTTTCTGAGACGCACCTGCTCCGTTGAGTACAAGTACTGCTCCCTTGGCAAGTACTGTGCATAGCCAAGCCCACGTCCTCTTGGGATGATAGATACCTGATTGTCGAATGTGTCAAAGTGAAATGTTCAATATTGTATGTCACATTGATGGGCCAATGACGCCGAAAGTGACGTTACAGAAGATTGTCAGGCTTACCTTCAGGACAGGGTCAGCATGCTCCAAGTACCACCCTGTGACGGCATGTCCTGCCTCGTGGTACGCCACCGTGCGTTTCTCTTCAGGCTGAAGTACCTGTGTCTTCTTCTCAAGGCCTCAATAAACCAAGGAAACCGGAACGACTTAACGTGAAAATCAATTATATCTGCAACCAATCATTCTTGCAGACAGCCAGACATGGGATAATACTGCATTGCATTTTGGAACATGACGCTGGCATACCTCCAATTACTCTTTCAATTGCTTGCTCAAAATGCTTCAGATCAACTTGAAGGGACATGTTTCTTGCAGCGATCAGAGCAGCTTCATTGCAAACATTGGCAATATCGGCACCTTAGGAGTGGGAAACATAATCCATTTCACAGAACGTACATAGAAATAAACACCATTTATCACAATCAAACCATGCCAGACTAACCAGTGAATCCTGGTGTCAGGGCGGCCATCTTCCTTGACACTATGTCAACATCAATTTCCATTTTCAGTGGTTTCAGATGGACTTTGAATATAGAAGACCTAGAAGAGACACAGGGGTAGTAATCAACAACAGCTACAGTAGCAGTCATTCATGACCTACTCACGTAGCACAAGGGTCACTCATCGCTGTCAACTCAAGAAATGCAATAAGACCGCAAAAATGATTACGAAATCTCACGGCTTTCAAGTTAATAGTACATGATTAATGGACTGACCTTCCCTTGATGTCCGGTGGAGGAATGTGGATTTGTCTGTCAAAGCGACCGGGTCTCATCAAAGCCGGATCAAGGACATCAGGGCGATTGGTGCCAGCAAGAACAATCACATTAGAAGACGATGTGAACCCTAGCCAACAAGAGAACAATGGGAATTGCCAGTAAAGACGCCAGTCGTGCAAATATAGGAATCGTCATTTATTATGAGGCTGGCTAGTAGGGTGGTTAAAAAATTCAGCTGTCAGAACTCCATGGGGATCTTGCTAACTAGTTGGTGAAACAGGATAAAAACATTGCCAGCAGAAATTCAATTCGATGCACATCTCGAACTCCTGAATTGTCGATTTATGTTTCAGCCGCAAGGTAAATAGCTCTTAAAGTTACATCAGCATAGGTGCGGCTAATAAACGCATCACAAAGACAATAATCCAAGGTCTAGAGCGCTGCTTGGAATATATGTATCCACGAAAAGCAGAAGTGAAAGTAGAAAACTAGTTTTAATAGCATTTAGTCATTCAACTAGTTTTTCATGAGTTTTTTCCAATATGGGAGATTCAGGAGAACCAGCGCTAGTTTTGAGAAGACAACTTCTGGTTGGCCCACAAAGACATTGTTTGCCATTGTCAACCACTGACGAAAAGCATTCAATCAGAAATTGAAGCATGACAATAAGTATGGAAATGGAGATTGACACAGTACTCCGGTTGTATGACACACTTTTCATGCACTTGAGACTTGAGAGCAGTCTTATAAAGTAAAAAGTTCAGTAGATGAGCACGTTGATGGGGTGTAGCCCGTTGCTGATGATTGCTTCGCTCGAAATAGGACTGACGTCACACCTGCCCCCCACTACCCAGCACTTAAATGAGAATCCCCATAGAATTTCGAAAAAGCTTTTTTGAATCGCCCAGCTGGCTAGTCATCTCACCATCCATTTCCACTAGCAATTGATTCAAAGTGTTTTCTCGTTCGTCATGACCACCGAATGATCCTGTACGTCCTCTTGCTCTACCAACAGCATCAATCTCATCGATGAATATGATGCAAGGGCTGTTCTTTCGTGCTGTGGAGAATAAGTCCCTCACACGAGCAGGGCCAACGCCAACAAACATCTCCAGGAACTCAGACCCAGACAGGGATAGAAACGGAACGCCTGCCTCGCCTGCAGTTGCTTTGGCCAGGAGAGTCTTACCAGTACCAGGTGGTCCAGACAAAATGGCTCCCTACAAATGCCAAGAAATAGAAACAGTTTACTGTGAAGGAACACAAAGACACAGCTCCCTTGCGGTTGTGAGTATCCCCCCAACCAGGCCAGTTCAAGTGTCATTATCAGTTTGCATACTAAAGCTTTGAGGCAGGACATCTCGGTTTTAGATAAGTTGTGCAGCAACTGCACAAATTCTTGTAAAGCAAATATTTTAGGGATCTCGCAGGCAGTAGCAATGGCCAGGAGCGGCTGCTAACATGCTCACACCCCATCGCCAAGGTCATGTGCTTGGTAATGAGATGGGCAGCAAGAAGGCATTGCCTGGTAACACACCACATCAATTAACAAAGTATGTGCTTAGTAACAAAGCCACACTGAGACCCGCCTCTATTACAACCCTATCGCAGTTGGAACTATGGTGTGAGTCTACCTCCAATTACTCTTTCAATTGCTTGCTCAAAATGCTTCAGATCAACTTGAAGGGACATGTTTCTTGCAGCGATCAGAGCAGCTTCATTGCAAACATTGGCAATATCAGCACCTTAGGAGTGGGAAACATAATCCTGCTGCAAACATAAGTCAGCAGCAGGCAAGGCAGACTTACTTTTGGTATTTTTGCTCCTAATTCCAAATACTTTGCAGGATACTTCAGGAAATTTACGAATTCCATAATTTCAATTTTGGCCTCTTCACATCCGGCAACATCTCTGAATGCAATAGGCGACACATGGTTAAGAAAATAGAATTATCAAAAACAGAAAAATCTTCCAAAACAACATCATGTCAAGTAACTGTCAGCTCGTCATGTACCTGAATCTGACACTGACACTGCTCTCTTTGTTGTAGAACTTTGCAGTGGTCTGACCCACACCAAATATACCCTGTCAACAATGAAGAACACAGTAGTCATGACAACAATCACAGCAACATAATATTATCTATATCCATATTTCATAAATATCTGTTTGTTTGTTCAAAACCTTGCAAGTGCATCCTGCTGTTCAAAAGAGCAAGTCAACGTTTTGACTACCACTGGGAAACAACAAGATCTTCGTTGTGGACGGTTTCTAAAGCACTCTATTTTAGAACTCTGTGGTGTCAACGCTCAAATCTAATTAAAGTGAATAATGCAAATCGGCATAAAATCCATTTGAGCTGTTCTTAAAGCACTGCCTTGAATCCAAGCGATACTTTCTGCCCGCTTCATTAAACTATCACTAATGAATGAGCATTACAATTTGCTGTGTTTGCACTTGGCAAACCGTTGCGCTCGTATTGCAGGAAGGATACAATTTAGTCGCCTGAGAGCTGTATGTGAGCTGAGATAGACCATGCATAGCATATGGCACAGGTAAGCGCTGCATTACAAATCAGCCCAGCAAGTGATCACCATAATAATATCATCACTTGACTGTTCTGCATTCTCATGTCAAATGCAGTCTCTCGTTGTCTTCACGCTGAACTGAGACAAAACTTCTTCTGACATGCAACTCCATTTAAGCATTTCTTGTGAAGAGATATTCGTATCACTAACCCCTTGTCCTTTTGCACCCGTTGAGAGCCTTCGACTGAAGTACACCAGAGAGCCAATTATTAGTAGAGTTGGTGTCAGACGGAGGAATTCCTTCCTGTTACAGCAAAGAGAGATATGCATACTCATTAAACACTCTAGCAGAATGTCAAGGAGATTGAGTAACCCCACGATTAGATGATCAGGAAAGCCATCACGAAGTGCATTCAAGGTGGATGTTATGAAAATGGCAGTTAGCCTCCTTCAACAACCATTTTGATAAAAGCACGCACTATCAAAGCAGGCCATACCCATGTCACCTGCACTGAGAGTCAAATAAACATAGGCTGACTGGCAACCAAACCACTTAGACAGAGCACACAGAAGACTTGCTAAGAAGAAAGACTACATAAAATAAACATCTTCACAACATGTTGATTTGTCACTTACAGCCATTCAGACTCTTTGATGTAAACAACAGGAACAAACTGGGATGGATCAACACCAAGGTCCACCTGCACTTGTTCTAGATTCTTTTCAAAATTGTCAATACTGCCAATGTTAAAACTAATGTTACTCTGGAAGACAAAAAGCAAATTGAATCATTATGAATGCTGAACTACAGCTGTGCCAAACCGTAAGAGCAACAATGTGTAAAGCATTACCGTAGTTGGATCACTCTTTAAGTAGATCTTGACAGTACTTCGATTTGTGATAACAAGCCGATCCACTTCGCCCTTTTCCAGATAGTTTGTTCTGAAGACTTGCCAATTGATCTCACGCGTCGTATTGCCAGCGCCAAACATGAGCCATCCTGCCCCTGCAGCCATGGCCATACCGAGCAAGATTGACTGTTGATTATTAACTATCTGTTGCCACCAGTCGTTGCCACCACCGCCGTCGCCCTTGTCATCTCCACCGTCTGGTTTGCCGCCGCCGCCACTGCTCTTTTCGTCTGTTCAAAACAGTGAGAAATAACAAGCACTCAAGAGCTAGACTGCCATAGTTCACTGCCTGCTGAACAAATCATGAATATATGATGATGATGATGATGATGGACTCAATGAGTTCCCTTTCTATCAACTTCACTATAAGTCAATCATTTTTTTATTGAGAAAATTTGAAGCTAATTTTACAGCGAGCGACAGTTGATACTGCATAATACTGTGTGTATAAGCCAAATCTCTAGCATCAGATGTTTTAACTAGAATTGCCACCATGGCTTGTACATGACTGCTATTTCAAAGTACATTTAAATGAGCTAAAATTGCAAATTTAAGTGGAATAACTGAGCATCAGCAAAAACACAAGGTTGGCTACTTATAAACACGGTGTTCCTGGTTGAATAGTTGGAATTCATGCCTCATTGTAAAATTAGAATTTAGATTTCAACAGAATAGTTTAACGTTCTAACAATTTACTCAGTTGGATTGTGGTTGTCGATGTTAGTTGGATTTACTACATTAACCCATTTTGGGATAAGTAATTGGAATTGGAATCAATGATTCACTGTCGTTAAAACAGGTGGAGATGCAGCGGTTATGGAATTTTTATAACAAATTAACCGATTAACCGGTGGTTAACCGAAGAGAACAATAGACAGTAAAACAACTAAATTAGCACACAGTGAATCAATTGGTATTACGAAAAATATATTTTTGTTGCAAGCTGCTATAGAATAACGAAAATGTTGCTGCTTGTCTTGAACATGGCTGTGCTCTTCATGCACGGCTCTATTTCAAAACAAACTTTGTACGGTCGCTCCAGATTTTTGCAGAAACCTCGTCTTGTCAACCGAAATGTTCGACTTCAATCTCTCATCAAGGATCCGAATGAATCGTTTATCAGACTACATCTTTTTTGCGAGCTGTCTGTTTATTTTGAGAAGTTTTCTTAGGTCTTAACAGACTCAGCATCTCAATTATTTTCAGATATTTCATATTTCTTGTAATCGGCTATGCAATGAACAACCGGTTCATCGGTTAATCGAATAACCGCTGCAGCTCTAAAATAAGGAATTCAAACGCAATTAGCTACAAAAAAGAGGAATCCTTGCAATCATGCTGCTATGTTAAACTGCTGCTGAAGTTGATTAACTGCTTGGAATCCGGACTGGAATCTTTGTATTTTGCGCGGAGGAGAAAATTTTTTCAAAATATTCTGCGCGGTTGGTCTCTCCAATTCTCTCGTTGATGTGACAAAATGCGCGGTTCAGCAACGGTTATCAGCTTGACTAACAGAGCTACAATAAGAATTGCGCGTTTAGGGACTGTTTTTCAGATAAAATGTCTGCAGCTGAGCTCAATTCTCAGAATCTGCGCGGCTGTGGTTTTAGCAGGCCAGACTTAAATTCCAGTCAGGCTTGGAATAGGTGTTTCGATCTATCTATATATAACTGTAACATGCGTACATGCCCCATCAGTCAAGCAACCTACAAGCCACCACTGCTTTATTGAATATTATCTGTTAATTAGCACAGATCCTTACCACTCCGCTCCTTTTCTTTGGTTGACTTGTTTGAGTTTTGGAAAAACTTTTCAAATCCCTTAGGCAAATTCGATGAGTATCTAGTCCATGTAAGACCAAGCAATCTGTTCCTTGCCTACAAACACAAGAGATTGTTACACGGCGGCGCTACACTGTCTACGAAGAGTATATCTCGTACCAAAGAAAACGAGAGCTCTAAGAATTACTTGGAAACTTTGCCGGATGATATCATTTGCTGTCGACGAAGCAACGATGGGTGATCGGTGAATGTAATTGAGGAGCGGAAGCAACCTTCTCGCGCTCATCTGCCTGGCCATAGCGACGGGCAACTGGCAAGTCTTAATTCGAAAAATGGCTTTGCAGTAGCATTGACTAGGCTGCGTTGCAACTTTGCCACAACCAAAACTATAGTTTCTTGCCTGTCCTGTAAGTGTAAGAGTGTAAGTGTCAGCAAGTCAACTGCCTTTACGTCATTTATCCTCCGCCATCTTGAGACTGCCCCAGAAACACTTCCCACAATGCCATCCTGCTGCGTGCAGACGAGAATGATGCTGACACAGCACAAAAGCAACAACAACAACAACTCAGCATCGTGATTGTTGGTGACGTGCAACGGCCTACAGTATCATTTGCACCCGATCACTAACGGGATACTAACATACTAAGGACACTCCTCCATATTGAATGAGTAATCAAGGTAGTCAAATTCGTAAATCGCATGTATCTCAGTATCTGATAAAGACAGAACATGGTTATATCCTCAAGCTGACCTGCAGGCAAGTAGCCATGGAAACATGCAAATGAGGTGGCGACCAGTCGTCCTTTGGCTTGATCTTTCAATGGCGGTCGCAATGGCGGTCGAAGTCCTGCTTTCTCTCTATTTTGGTAGTAGATTTAGCTCTGCGTAAATGCCTCGTTGTCAGCTGTGTAATTGAACCGTTGGAATGTCAACTCTTCCGTGGTTAATATGCAAACGCAGGAGTTGCCTCGGTCAAGGTTCGTTGAGCTTTGTTTTTTTTTGTCAATCCCCCATTTGCAACATCGCCACTCTTGGGTGCGTGCGTGTTGCTTGTTGTAAGTGACGTGTAGTTGCTGTTGTGCTCGCTTTGTAGATGATGTCGTTGCAGAACACTTGTAGTTCTCACCCACGCTGCTTATTTTGTTTGAAGCGATTCGTACTACAAGTCATAATTAAATTAATTAGTGCAGCCTGGTCTGCATCTATTAGGCTAGGCCTAGTGAGTTTTCTTCGTCGTTGTTTCAATCATTATTTATTCAGGAAACCTGGTGATCCATATGGCTATTATTCACGTAGCTGATAAATCCACCGTTGCTGGCTTCTCCAGGGTCTTAATGCCTGAATGTAAAGACTGAATTAGGTCTTTATTCTCGGCTTTAAAGTGCTACTGCCACCAAAATCGATATTTCACATGGGGATAGAGCTCGATGAGAAAATACGATTGGCAAAAATAATTTTTCAACTGAGACATCGAGAACCAGAGATATCAAGCTTTGAACATCGACTTCTGAGAATATTTACTACTGTACCAGCGAAAAGGGGCGGAGGTCGGAACCCAGGTCGGAATCGCTAACAAGATTACTACGGGAAATTTCCCTTCTTTCAAATTCAAAAATTCGTGCTGCCGTTCTCGTGCATTAGACAGAACACATTTTGACACACAGTAATCTCACATCTATAGATTTGCTGCTTGCCAAAAATTGTTTGTTTTGAAGCAGGCTTAACAGGGAACAAATTATTCAGCTAACTTGGCAACTGACAATGATTCATATTCCTTCAACATTTTGAGGTTACGGACACCTCAATACGTTGCAAATTACCACCTAAAGTCCTAAAGCCATACATTTATCAAAGGAAAAGCGAATTAATTGACAGCTACCAATGGAAATTCAAGTTAGCTGAACATGAATTGTCTCCATCGCTCAAGCTCACTCCGACCCAAAACGTGTTGCTAGGCAACCGCCCTAAGATCGAATCACATTACGGCTGAACAATGCAGCGCAGCGCCCGATTGAAATACCATCGCGTGTTCTCAAGTGAAAAGGTGTTACCAATGGTATTGCAGGGTTATTTTCGACAAGGCCGCACTTGCTGCAAAGATCACAGGATGCGTGATTAGGAAAGTTGACCACAGCCACTTGAGATTTTAAGAAGCGAGTTCCGTCAAAGCAGCATGAAGTCATGGGAAAAATGCAATTGAGATGGAGAAAATACGAAGTTTACCATACCGAACCTGCTTCGAAACAAACAATTTTTGGCAAGCAGCAAGTCTATAGATGTGGGATTACTGAGTGTCAAAATGGGTTCCGTCTAATGCGCGAGAACGGCAGCGCGAATTTTTGAAGTTGAAAGAAGGGAAATTTCCCGTACTAACCTTGTTACCGATTCCGACCTGGGTTCCGACCTCCGCCCAATTTTCGCTGGTAGTAAATATTCTCAGAAGTCGATGTTCAGGGCTTGATATCTCTGGTTCTCGATGTCTCAGTTGAAAAATGTTTTTGCCAATCGCATTTTCTCATCGAGCTCTATCCACATGTGAAATATCGATTTTGGTGGCAGTAGCACTTTAA
>OFHS01004410.1:0-14103 GCA_900245855.1 Calvadosia cruxmelitensis | reverse complement strand
AAAGGTGTTAAAATTATTTGCTATGATAGCATTATCTTTCAGTTTCCTGTCATTAAAGGAAAAATAGAATTATATGAACTATAATTATATGAATTATATGAATTATATGAATTATTATTTACTAGAATTATATGTGCTTTGCTTTGGAAAGTTGCTGCGTTCGAAGAAGTCGATTGCATTCTTGAAGTTATATCTGTCTGAGCAAAGATGAATCCCAACGCTATACCGTTTACACGCCATAAAGTGAAGGGTAGTTTTATAGAGAAGCGATGGCTGACACTTTTTTGATCCTGCAGACGCAAGAGTGATTTGGTTAGGAACAGAGGATTATATACAGGATTGACTATTGGAACAAGAGGTAAAATACAATATCAAACAATATATTGTACTTGCAAATATAGGGTGACTAAAATGATTCCATCGACTCTAACGAATTACATTTCGCCCTGATTAGACGAAAATGCCAAAGTTTTTGAATTCTTCATTTCCTACTACAATTTCTATGGGGAATATCTTGCATCGATAGCCATGGACTGCTTCTTTGCGATATTATTCAATGATTTGCATAGCTTTGGATTTTCATTGGCTGTGTAACAATACATTTTTGATTAATATTGTAGTTGACGGCATGAATTGTAAATTTGCATTCAGTTCGTGATTTTTTAAACAATATTATATGCTGTTTCGAATCTAAGATTTTTAAAAAGCATTGTGTGAATAACGATGAAAAATATTCTTATTTTGATAGGACCATATCATTTTACGAAAAACTAATCTATGGAGGAATAAACTGGACATAATATTGTTACTGCTTTATCAAAATATTTTTGGTCATTGCTCCTTGTATTCGACGTCGATCTGTTATTTAGACGTAGGAAAAAAGTTGCTTTTATTTCGTTTGGCTCGAAAAAGAAAGTAAAAGTGAACTAGGCAAGTCCATTTTAGGTTCAAATAAATGTGCTCGGGCATGTATAACACCTTCGCGAAAGTGACTATTTTGTTGCATGCGTAAACTTCTGTTGCCAAGTTGACAGTCAATAACAATGTCAAACTTTATAGGAAAATTTAAGAAAGAATTGCTGTAAACCATTGCCTAGCAAATCAGCTTTGTTCTTCCATTCTTTCTGCTCTTTTTGAACAGAAACATTTGCACCAGGGACCAAGTAGTATCATAGATTGCACTTTGGTTTTGCTGTGCAGGACAATGACTTGGATTAGACATTCACCCACATTCAAAGCAACGACGCTGAACGCAGCTTCGCTAACATCGACTATACGCCAGTTTCAAAATATTTCACAAACTGTTGCTGGTATCTATTAGAGAGGTTATCATATTTTCATAATTCAAAATAATATATTTTTCAGTGAAAATAGGCCTAATCTTACGACTATCAAAATTAATTGCTACAATATTTACATCATAATCTAAAAATTGTATCTATTCATGTTTCGTTTCTTTATAGTCTGTTCAACACCATGTAACTGTCACTCAATAGCAAGTACAGATTATTTTAGCTCTGGAAACAACAATGGTTTTATTATGCAATGCTTTTGAAACAAGTCACAGAGAACAAACTTTTAAAACAAGTACGAAATTAAACAATTCAAATGAACCAAGCTACTTTTCTACAAGCATATTATTAATGAAAATGATAATGATTTACATCACACGCAAATGTGATCTTCTACAAATTTGATACCCAAAAGGAGTGAAGCAGCGATCCTGAGCTGTGCATTGTCCAGCTTATAAGAATAAGAATAACATAGATAGTATAGCTTTAAGAATATCATATTGAATTAAAACAATAGAAGTGAAACATGCTGCAGATCATAAAATTATGTCAACTTTGGAATGGTAAAACAATGGCGGAATAAAATCAAAGCATAATGTGAATCTAAAATTGAGAGACGTTCTGCTAAAATTTGCAAATTGAGCAGTTTTGTTTGCAGCACGTGATCAACTGTGTCCATTGATAAAAGAGAACCAAGTAAAGTGTAGCGATCTGTAGAAGTCACTAAAAATGGAGGGCATGACATCCTTGAAGGCACCAATGATAGCTGGACAGGTGGATTGGCTGACATTTTGGCCAAGAAGAAGCTCGCATTTGGATTCATTTAGCTCCAAGCCATACGCTTGTGATTCCTGCATAACGATGCAAAGGTCGTTAAGAGCAATGGAGAAATCATCTCCAAAGATATCGACTACCGTCATCCAAGTGCCAACAGTTGAACATCGATGAAAGCTTAGCAATGAGTGGCTGGATGCATAGGCTGAAAAGCAAAGGACGTAAGGGGTCTCATTGCTGAACGCCTTCCTCCAATTAAATGATGGCGTCTCTATACAACAAATGGGATTGTGATTCATATGCTTGACGGACGTAGGAGGGTAAGGTTGGAGCTTGTAGATTGACAGAATCAACAACAGGCTCGCGTTTGATCGAAGTAAACGCGTTCCGAAAGTCAATATTTATTAAAACTTCTGTCTCGGGGCGAGATAAGAAGATTCTGGCGGCATGTTCTGCGGCTTCCGCACCATGGCTGATACCACACCCTTGTTGCTTGGGAGACAAAGATTCCTTTCATGAGTTTAAATCGGATCTTGCGGCAATTTTGGAAGTCAGCCGTCATCTAGTGCTCCCAACAGCTATACGCCACACTCCTCCCTGAGGATTAATTTGGGCGTGCAAGTTGGCTTCGTAAAGACAATGACAGATAACAGGTGGGACGTTATCAGATAGCATGGTGTTAACGACATTTTTCAAGATCTTGTGAAACTCAACGGAGGGATCATTGAAAGTGATGGTTAGTTCTCTAAGGTGCTGCGGTTTCAACAAATCAGGACCAGCAGCGGAATCAGGAGCGAAAAACTTGTGACTGCCACCAAGACGTCATTTGCACTACACTGCAAGCATTCCAAGGCCTGGGTATTAACATTGGCAGCAGATAGGAAACCGGGGAATTTACTTTTCGGTTGCTTGGCAGCCAACGCTGACACGCTGTCTTTTTATCTGCGAATGAAAGCAATAGGTTTTAATTTGATGAAGCTATTCTGGCAACGCCATGAATATCGAAGTTCTCGATCTTTCGAGGAAAAAGTTTGTTCAAGGATTGGCTAGATTGCTCTGAGCTAGAATTCTGTCCAGAAGGATGGTCCGTGAAATCTGGTAGATTTTCAAGCAGAGATGGACTTGGGTAATCACACCATGCAGAGAATTCATTTGTAAGTTGTAGAGTTCTAACATTGCGATGTTGTGCGTTATGAAGAAAAGCCTAGCAGAGACTAATTTTTGAATTTTTCTTAAATTATTCTCTGCAGAAAATGGCTGAAACACAATTGCGTGACAAACAATTCGTTGATTCTGGACGACCATGAGTCTACAAACAGTAGCAGGCTTGCCAGAAATTGTTGATACTTGCGAGGATGCTCCTCAGCCGAGTACATCTGTTGATGACACATGTGGTGTTGATGCTGAACAGGGCTGAGCATAACGTTGGAAAAAGATGGATATTGCTCAAACACATGGCCATTTCTCTGTGATTCCTAGTCCTGTGGATTATGTATGAAGTGCATTGGAATAATTTAGAATGTTCATCACTTTTGCACACATCAACCCTCATTTTAGAGCAAAAGTATCGCCGATTAACATTGGTCATTTGCCAAAACAATCTTAGTACTGCTATAACTAACAAATAACAGCTTGATTTGTTTGTATCACAGTGCTTTCGTGACATTTGAGTTGTATTCTTTTACATTTTGTCCATTTTTTCTCTTTCTTGATCTTTGAAAAGACTGTCTTTTTGTACCCCTTACCTGGCAGTGTTGCAAATATGCAACAAATGGCTCCGCCCTGAATATTTTGAAATTTAGATTTTTTTTGGCAAAACTTTGCTATTCTATATTATATCAACTACTGCTGTAGAGGATAAATTTTTGGATGGATACTTCATAAAGTGCAATTAAAGGGTTGTATTTCATTCCCACTGGAGTAACAACATAGAAAGTTTCTTTTGTGAGGCAAACGTAGGTGTTATGAAACAATTCCAAGCAAAAAGAACAGCGCAATGAATCCCACTTTGAAGATTGAGACTTTCCTAGGCCACAACACTTACATATTCTGGAATCCGGGATGAAACTAGAGGATTGTTGCTCCAAGGCAGTCATAGTGGCTGACCAAGTAACTCGACAGAGCCAGTAGTGAAGCCAGTTAGAATAGCTGTCATTCGTTGTTATATAGTCATCATCATTACCAAATAGTGTTATGATATTCGAATGATATAAATAATATATTTCGTAAGCACAACTGTCAATTCAGCTTTAAATGTGTTGGCTGAGTCTGAATGTGACCAACGTCTTAATGGTAGGACGCAGACTGCTTTGCTCTCGTTATGTTCTTTTCAATAAGGATGGAGGAAGATTTGAACCAAAATACAAGACAAAGGATCGCAGCTCAAATGGCAACGTCATCAAAAGAAGGAAAGGCCAACAGTTATTGGGGAAAAGGGTAAGCTAGTCAACTGATGGAAGTCAGGCTGTGACGTTGGATTGATGACTTTGTACTTTGCTTTTAACTATTTATGCTTTGGTATAGAAAATACACTTCGTCCTTTGCATGCATTCCTCTGTTATGCACTTAGCTGGTTCCTCTGTTGAAATATTGGTGGTCAGTATCAGTGAATTTGCCTGACCAGAGTTTGTTGCTTGAGCTATCGCCAGTGGAATGTATCCTGATTCTATGGTGTCGTGACATGTGTTGCATAACGAGATGATAATACGACATCCAATGAAATGGACTGTCGCGCAAAAGAAACCATGTCAGCTTTAACATGTTGTCAATGTCACTCATGCGCTCCTTTAGGATTTAACATGTCATTCATATGCTGCAGGTTGACTCTGAAGCGATGCCTTTTGTTTTTGCTGATTTCGTTAATAGGAAACGTCCGTCGCGACGTCATGGAAAGGAAGAGGAAAGAACGCGCGGGGAGAGCGAAAGGCCTAGAAAAGACAAAACCGACAAAAACAGCTTTGGATAGGTTTACCAAATAGACATGCATAAATTGTAATCGAGCTCTCCATGGTAGCTATTCGGTAAAATAACAGACAGTCAAATGAAATTAGTCAGAATAATATCCGGAATAACTATTTCTACGAATTACACGAATTTATTGTCCAGCCTGAGCCTTATCATTGTGACAAAGCCATCATCTTCTCGCATTCTGAACATTGTATATACAATAACTACATGCAATTTGATAGAACTTAAACGTCCAGAAAGTTTTCAGTTGTGTTCCATTTGTTACTGCCTATTTGCCTCCAAATCATCGTGTACCTTCTCAAAATAGCTATTAATATTATTTATGAGATCTATATCAATTTCAGATTAAAATAGTCTTTCTTGAAAAACCCTCAAGCAATAATGCGTGACAAGTTCAAGGATTACACACAGAATATGGCTGATTTCATGAGATATATTTTCAATGTCAATCTAGCCAAAATCCATTTGAAGGTTAATGACAGCTTTATTGTCGAGTACGTTTGTGCTGGTATACGTTTAATCCTTCGAATGCTTTTCCCAATGAAATCATGTCATCAATCCCGCTGATGTCCAGTCTGCGCTTCTGTTGCATGCCGATTTGATGACGACGCTGTTGTTCTCGCAGCTTTTGCTCTTCAATGGTCGATTTGTAATTGATGCTTGTAACTGAGAACATTCTCATGTCAAGAAGGGTTCGCTGTTGATTGCCTGTTGTTGGTTTGCTTTGCTCCATCTGCCTGCGTTTGGCTTTGGCTTTGTATCGCAATCCTGCTTGTTGATAGAGCACCTTCATGCTTGCAATGAATTCCTCTTTGCTTGCCCTCTCTTTCATGTTGATGGAGAGATACTTGGATATAGCCTCGTTGTCAAGACACAACGGAAACGAGCACTGAAAAGCAAGGAAAAGCAGCAAAGTTGAAATTTAATCGTCGTCACGCCATTGAGTTGGCCTCGCCCTTTGATGCCTAACTGGCTATGAATAGGATAGGATTCTACCTGTGGCTGTTGACATCTCCACATCTGGATACCTCGGCAGACTGGTACCAAGGCAAGAGGCGCAAGATGACCACACTTGTCATGGCAACCAAGACAATACATGTTGGAGGACACTGGCTGATCACGTGCCTCCTCATGCTGTTGTTGTTGCTGATGTTGTTCAGTGCTCTTTTGGGTGTTAGCACCGAATGCCGTCAGCAAGCGAGTGTAATACGATGCCGGTTGAGAATGGCGAAAGGCTTGCTTCCTTTCCTTGTGCAATGCGGCTAGGAAATGCCTCTTCGATGGGAACTGATTGGCATCGAAGCGAAGGTATTGACGCATCTTCTCCTTCGGCATACCGAACGGAAACGGACACTGAAATGCCAAAACGAGATTCAATGTACCTCATGAGAACAGCAAAAGAATATAGACAAGCGTACAAAATGACTCGCATTGAGTCAGGGAGTCTCCTTCAAGGATACTTATCAAAGGATGCGAGATTCATCGATGGTTGAGAATGGTACTCACATTTGCTCGAGGGCATCTCATCATTCCAACACCTCTATGCAGCTGTTTTTGAGTCAAATCGACACAATTGCCTTCGAGAAAGTAACAGTAGACACATGACGCCGACATCTCGTGATAATTGTCACTCGCCATAGGTAGAATAAATCGAACAGTAGGCGAAAACAGTAGATCCCTGACGTCTAATCTCAATTTGCATCCGATCTGCAAAACGAAGCTCGACGAGAAGCAATTCGCGCTACTCGAAGCGGGATTGTGACGTCAAATACTGGCCGTACCGGAAGTTGCTCCCAGCTCTCTCCTGGAGGGTTAGCTGATAGAATTTAAACGCGTTCATTTCATGTATTTGCTTTTGTACTATTCTAGGCTTTATGCTATGCCGAAAGCGTGTACACTATTGGTAATAAGCAGCACTAGATACTCAATGTTCGCTCTGTCTCCAGATAAGAGCTCCACTTGTATATGTACCAGACATAGTCACTAAGGCATGTTAAAGTTGCTTTCTAATAATTTACCCAACGAGTAATGATAACTATTCTAATTATGTGTAGTGTTTTCCTTCATGATTAACACTGGTATTTGAAATCCATGAAGAGAGAGCAGACGAGGCATGATAGGGTCTCAGAACAAGTGAAAACACGCCAAGTCCTTTTGCTTCGCTTAATGCAGATATGGATAACGAGACCAGACTGAGCTTAACAATTATAACGAGGTAGCCAATGAGATCTCAGCTTGTACTGAGATCAGTCACGTGACTCTGTATTAGTTTTCATAGTTGAAATGGTTTATTCATAATTATGTGTTTTCGTTTGTTTTATGTTGTTCATGAAGCAAGAATGAGCTATCCAACCTGAGAGTCGCTCTGTTTACTCTGGAAATGCTGTTGCAAATCACCTTTGACGAGGAGTAACGGAGAATAATGCAACTGCTTGAATTCTCTGGTTTCACTTGCAGCTCAGCAATGGACGACGGAGAGATGAATGAATCTGAAAATTGTCCTCGTGATCTCAATTTCGATGATGAATAGCATTGGCAAGTTTCGCTGAATAAAGGTTAGGCAATCACTTCAGCGGCAGAATGAAACGTTTGCTTTTAACTTCGCTGTAGTTTATGTCTGACTTCAACTGCCGTAATGTTTCACACCAGGTTGTATGGTCAACAGGCTCCTTTCAGTTTAGATAATTATTGAAAAAATAATATTATTGATCGTGAAATATCGTGCTGCTAATTATTCAGATTAAAATTTTCAGGACTTGAATTCACGCAGTCTGGTCGCTCTGCGAAGAGGCCAACAAGCAGAAGTTTGCTCAGGAATATTATGGGACTCAATTTGTAACGAAAAATCTTTCCTGCCAATAGTGACCAATGAACTTTTTTATTTATGCTTCGTATAGTCGCATGGCTCCTGGACTAAAAGTGTTATTATAAGTTCAAACCTACAACTTATGCTAGTTAATCTAACAAATATTTTCAAAGTGATAATCTTATTAATCTATTCCAAAATAAACTGAGAGACCACTTGTTAATTGTATATTCCTGCACCATTGTAATTCTGATTGATCTTTCTCCATTTTCCCTTTTGGACTCTTACCATCACAAGATAGTAATAGATAATTATATCAATCATTACAAGATAATTTCACATTATTGTTTTAAATATTTCCCATTTTAATACTATCCACTTGAATGACTCATTCCCTGCTTATGATTCCAACTTGCATATGATTAACCCATGTAAGAAATTACAGCTAACAGGGTAATTATGCCAAACCGTCTCTGGTATAACTGACCCAAGTGTGAAAGTAGTAAAGGATTTTAAAATAGCTGATCATTAATAGGATATATTTATTGTCTTTTTTGAATGAAGCAACTCATGAATTTCCACTCATTCTACTGCGATAGGGATCGTAGTTTGCAATTTATACAATTTGAATTTAGCATTTTTCAATTGGAGGTATTGCATGGCTTTCAATCTGCAAAGTAGTACTATAGTCTAATGCCTAGAAATCACTATTTTTCACGAAACTAACATTGGTATCTAAAACATTTTAAAATTGAATCCATTTAAACTCTATTTTTCTCAAGAGTAACTGTGATATCTAAGAGCAGTAAAAACTTAGATCCAAGTAATTACAGACCCATCTCATTCTTGCATGTTGCTTCTAATTTACTTGCAAATATAGTGCAAAGCCACATGTTAGCATGTAATTATGGAAAGTAAAAAAATTATGTTTTAAGTATCAGTGTCTGTTTTCAGGCATGGAGACACAACTTTCACCAGCCTTGAATATTTTACTGATCTTTGTAACAAAAATACTCTGAATGGTCAGTATTGACAAAAAATGATTTGTAAGACATATTTTAAGAAGACTTATTTTTGGCCTTCTCATATTTTTATTCGTATTTGTGATACAGCAAGCTCTCTGGAATACCGTGATGGGACTTCCAATATGTGAATTCCAATTGTGAATCCCAATAATGTGAATTCGGATGCCGATGATGCAATAGAATATTGCCCAGAAAATGAGGTAATGTATTATTAGAACTAAAAAAAAATTGAAAAATGATTTGACAAATAGTTGTGTTCAAAGAGCTAGAAATTTAATTTTGAAAAGCTCTTATTACCGGTTTTGATAATTGAGCTACAATAGACGCACTCGTGCTGCTAATGTAGATCTTGTTATTGTAGCATAAACAAGAGTCATTAGTACTCGTCTCGGCCAATTAATGTACAGCCTACTAACTTGCAACTGTGTGCTGGAAAAGATCTTAGTAACATAATTTGCTTTGGTTGTGCCCATTTGTTGATACGCGCACTTGTACGCATGCTATGAATGAGGGTGAAAGTGGAATTCTGTAATGCAAATTGGTGCATTGTTTAAGGAGATGGAATTTGAATTTTCCAACTAAAAGTCGAGTTGCTTTTACTGCAAGTTTGTAGCAATTATCGTCGTGGAAGGGACATCTCTCTAATCTCCTTTGCTTTCCGGCGAAGTTGCTCCTTTCGAAACAGAAAATTCCAGTCTATTTGGAGCGGTATCTGTCTGAACAAGGATGAATGCAAACGATATAGAAAGTGAAAGATAGTTTAACAGTGAAGCGACGGCCGACATTAAATGCAGACACAAGAGTGATTTGGTTAGGAACAGAGGATTATATACAGGATTGACTATTGGAACAAGAGGTAAAATACAACATCAAACAATCTGTTGCACTTGCAAGCATGATGTGGACTGGCTTCAATGATTCCTATCGACCTTTAGTCATTTCTCGAACTGCGTTTTGTCCTGGTCAGACTAAAGTTCCAACGCAGTTTGAATCATTCAATTCCTGCTTTCCATTCTAAAGGTGAAAATCTTGCGTTAATTGAAAGCAAGTGTTTTCGATGTGAATACGTGAATTGTCCAAACACTATCATCTGCTATTTCATGAAGGAGTTTCTGGATATTTCTCTGTTAACGAATGCATAAACAAAACTATCGCCAACCATGAACACAAACTAGTGTACTGTGTACTAAGCGACCAAACATTTTAGGATTACGATAACATTTTAGTACAAGTAAACTATTGAGTAACGGAAAATAAAATTAAACATAATATCACTGCTTTATCCAAGGCTTAATTACTGTAGTGCATCATTGTTAAAGCTTTTTGACAAGTAGCCTTGGAATCCATTGCATAGGCAATTAACAAAACAATTTTCGTAGGTTGTTGAATTACCATTTATAAAACTGGAGGATGAGAACCTGTCTCGATGTTCAAAGTTTCTCTTATCAATTTGTTTTACGTCGTTACATTTCTATGAGATTGCCATTATTGTTTGACTCTTAGGATTTAAAACATTGGTAGTAAAAAAGATCTTGAACTAATCTTTGCTTGCCAGCTTATGGTAGAAATTTTCCGGATGCAGAAATTAAAACTCTTTGCAGTTACACCAATGTTGATCATTGCTCGATTTCTTTGACAGCGAGCTGTTACTTGGATATTGAAAAGAAATGCATTATATTTTTGGCTGGGGATAGCGAATGAACTCCATATTGTCAAATCCTATATACATGTTCTTCGTCCCTTACAATGATCTACGCGAAATTGACTATTTGGTTGCATAGGTAAGCTGCCGTTGCCAGAATTACATTCAATAGGAACAAGTTGTTAAAAGAAAAAGATAAAAATTAGATTACTGTAAAGCCTTGCCTGAAATCATTCATTTGTCAGCTTTATGAAGCATTCGCGCAAGTTAAGAATTCTTTCCCTTGGAATTCTAAGGAGATGAATACGATATTTATCTAGAAAAGCAGCTTCACTCTACCAATGATTCCCTCTGCTCCTTCTGAACAGGAAAATGTGTATCAGGGACCAGATTGTATCAAAGATTGTACGTTGGCTTTGCAATGTACACATTATAATACAATGAAACTAACCTAACTGCAGAATAATGAAATCAGTGCCACGTGGCCTTCACTATTACCCTATTGCGATAAGATCTGTTTCAAAACAGCAACATGTAGTGGTGAATACGTTGAGATTGTCCTCAATGCCATTACTCAACAAAATATTCAAGAAACCTGTATAGTGCGATCACCTGTGCAATTGGACCACTTCCCAGCAAAAGGTTTTGTATATACCACCTACAACAAGTCTCATGTTCTGAAGGTTTTATGAATTATGTTTATATTTGATTGCAGAAATACTGTTTTATGGGCTAAATAAAGTCACACATACGCTCAAACGCATTACGAAAATATCATTAATTTACTTTGCTTGGAAAGCTACCTATTTGCGCTTCTGTCTCGATGGGGATGTGGAGATCTTGATCCAGAAACTGCACGGTTTGTTGCTTTCTAGGTTTATAAAGACGCATTTTCTGAGAAGCATAAAATTACCCATTTAAAGCATCTTGTGCCATCACATCAAATGTATGGTATTCAATTCTGTGTTTGGTATTGAACACAGTCGTGGACTTTCCAGCATCATTCATCCTTTATCTGGCAAAGCAAATTGCTATGCTCTGGAACCTAACCCTTAGGTCTTATGAGACCAAGCAGCAAAGAAAGGAGCACGAAGTTAAACTGCTTTTGGACAAGGTACTAGAAGAGATGAGGATTTGTAATACTATGATCCTTGCCAACTCAATACTATATAACTATATAGTTATTGTTGATGTATGCAATGCGCTTGTATAGACCTCTTAGAGACCGCTTGTTAATCATGGCCTGAGCTCAAATGTGGCCAAAACCAAAGGTTGGGTAATTTATTTTTGGCTGCCACCTTCAACTTACATTTCCTTTCCTTTGTTGATTAATCGATTCCAGTGTGGTATAAAAAAACTTGGCATGGCGTCCTCTATCTTACTCTATGCACATTTGATGGATGTACTAAGGCACTTGATAACAGTTTATATGTTCGGTAGGCTAACTGCTATTCTCTCCACATTTGTTTAAAGTATGAGTATTTAGTAATATGATAAAAAAAATTCTCCCATGTTCCACTCTTAGGCTATTAAAATGTCAGACTTGGTGCACGCCCACGTCCCTGTAGTCTTCATAGAATATACAGTGTCCTTGCTTTGGTAAGGGAAATAAAGTCGCCAGTGGAAAGTCCCATCGGAGCCATCATTACAAACTTCGCGAGGCACTGTCATGACAGACGTACGGTATAACCAAGTCCTTTAGAATGCCTCTTCAGCCAAAGACAGGACGTGCTTTCTAGCATATCACCATTAAGAAGCAGGTGTGTAGCTTCAATCGTTGCCCAATTAACTGGGTTTGTGTCGTGGCACGAATACAAGCAAATACACATGCGAGCAGTTTCAATATTATCTTCCATTCATCATGGCAACATACAGCGACTAACTCTTACTCAACATTACAGGGTAGACAATCTAAGTAAACGGAAATCACGTGATATTAGAATTTACGAATAATTACAATGACGACACTACTAGTTACCAGGGAAAACGATAACGACAACATAACAATAACTACAATGTCCGGGTTGCGGGTTGATCTCCCATCACATCTCCCCCTCAAGAGAAGTCATTGTCCGACCTGAGAATAACGCTGAGGTGGATGGCGGTCACGTGAGGGATATGTGCGTGCCAACGGTGGTGTAGCAGGAGGAGCTGGTGCCAGCTGGTCATTGGCAGCGGTCTGTGAGCCGGAGGCGGTAGTGATCATTGAGGTATTATGCCCCTGCGAGACAATAAATTGAGCGGGCACAGGTTGATCGGCAGGTGTGGCACGGTAGAGGACGCTATCGCCAATAGCGTAATCCGTAACAACAGGGCAACGAAGAGGTCGATTGAGCAATAACTCGGCAGGTGATTTCCACCGCGATTTGCTGAGGCACGATGGACAAACAAGACTTTCTGAAAAATCTATCAAAGGTTAAGCGGAGCAATTGGTACCAGGCTTTCATAGCACGCTTGATTGTCTGTACAGCCCGTTCGGCAAGGCCATTAGACTGGTGGTGGTAGCGAGGGGTGTCCACTTTCGTGCACCCGGAAAACTGAAGCCATTGGGACACTTCGCGGGAAATAAACTCTTGAGCGTTGTCAGAGACGAGTGCTTTAGGGACACCAAAACGAGAGAAGATGGCGGAAAGGACTTTAATGACAGTATGTGACTCTCGATTTGGACATCGCATGGCTTCGAGCCATCCCGTGGCAGCATCGGCGAGAATCAAAATGTTACCAATGGTGGGTATATGGGCCCAGTCGATGTGAACACGCCCCCAAATATCAGCAGGCGGCCAAACATGAATAGATCGATCAACGCGTGGACGAAGCTCATTACAGCGCTGACACTGTGTGACGAAATGTTCGACGTGTCGTGTCATATTAGGCCTCCAGACAGCGCCTCGTAGTAGACGGCAAGTAGCGTGATAGCCAGGATGAGTCGCATGAGCAATTTGCATGGCTTGATGTCGCAAGCTGGGTGGGATATAGGCCACAGAACCACGATATAGGATATCATTGTGAATAGTAAGGAATGCATGGCAATTGAAAAAGGGGCGTCCAGCTGCAGACAGGTTTTTCCAGTTGCCAGTGCTAACGCGAGTGATTACAGAGGAGGCGACCGGACATAGCCGTTGCGCATCACGCAAGGCGTCGGCATCCATGAGCGGAGCCAAAAGGCGTTATCCGCATTTGCACAAGACGGTGGCCACAACGTCCTCAGAGGAAGGCACAATCAGCCCATCCAATCGGGAAAGAGCATCTGCTACGGCAATGTCGTTACCGGTTTTATAACACAACTTAAAGTCGAAAGCCATTAACTTGATGGCCCAACGAGCAAGACGAGAAGAAGCGGTTTTAGGAACAGCATTAGGGGCAAACAAACATTCCAGTGCCTTGTGATCGGTAATTAACGTAAACGATCGACCTAACAGTAATTGGCGCAAACGCTGTGTGCACCATACAATAGCGAGAGCCTCGTGCTCAGTAATAGAGTACTTTTGTTCAGTTGCTGTAAGCGCTTTAGAGATATATATGACCTATGTTAAGCTGCACCCCCCACCACGATGATCAGTCTCCAATTCGGTATCAAACGAATGATCACGCGATGAT
>OFHS01004409.1:0-14111 GCA_900245855.1 Calvadosia cruxmelitensis | reverse complement strand
TAGGCCTTCTGCTTTACATGCCGGATAGGCCTTCTGCTTTACATGCCGGATAGGCCTTCTGTTTACACTTCTTCCCGCTATCTGTCGCGCTTTGCAATGGATTTGCGGAGTCAAATTGAGGTGATATATACATCGTTCTGATAGATAACTTGTAGTGCAGATCGGGATGGACGCTATATAAAAGTCCCGACAGCTTGGATTGAGGAACACCATCTCGCGTCTGACCTCTCATGCTAGCCTCCTTTACGACAGGTAAAGTAAGGCCGTGGTTTTATTTGTGTGACTCTTTCTCAAGTCTTGCCTGATATGGAATGACGTTTGCATTAAAGTTTTTAATCATAGTCTTGGTTTTAAAATTGACATAAAATAGACTGATTAATGGATTTAAATATTACTGTAAATTACAATAGAATTATCAATGTCAAATTATTAGATTATTTAAGAAATAAGAAAGATAACAATTTCAATTTCAATGATCACATAGCATATATTATAGAATAAACAGAGGGTTAGGTGTTTTACGATATTGTAAACAGGACATTCCCGTTCGATCACGTACAATGAAACCTGTCTATAACCGTCACCTTTGGGACCTGAGAAAAATGAACTTTAAAGACAGGTGGCCTTGCTGTCCAGGTTGATTTCTATTGGAAGGGACGAAGGGTCATATGATATTGGTCATATGAAGAGTGGCCTTTATGCACAGGTATATAGAGGTGGATGCTAGAACAGGTTTGACTGTACTGTGCTGTCGTCTGTGGCACTGCAGGTCTAAAAAACATTCCATCTGTCTCCAGTGGGTGCAGAACAGAGGACTCAGGATGATCCTGGCTGTGAGTAAAGAACATCTTTCACCCAAATTGGATGGTTGAGCATCAAAGCAAGCATCTAGTATCGTCAAATGCCCCTAATGCAAAAAATTTAGCAACACCAAAAGGCGACCTAAAGAATTTTGAATTCATCCCAGTAAACACATAACGTCTTTACGACGTCCCAGCGACGTCCAAACGTCGTGACAGGGTCCATGGGACGTCCTGTGATGTCTTGTGCTTCCTGGGAGTATACAGAAATGATGTCCCAAACTTGAAAGCAAATCTGATTTAATTCCATGTTGGCCTTTCATATACATCCCTTTTAGAGGGAAATAAGTATGTTGTCTAAATTTACTTCATTGAAATTGATTAGAGCTTGGACTCATAGCATGTAGGAGCATATAGTCACACGCATGTAAGCAAGTATTGTTTTTCTCGTTTAGGTTGCATTCCCTGACTTGTGTCCATACCTCCTCATATCCGAGGCCTCTTTGTCGCACCTGAATAGCCATCTGGAAGAGAGGATCGACATGAGACGCTTTAGGCCAAACATCGTCATCAGTGGTTGCCATGCCTACGAAGAAGTGAGTAGGATGCTAAGGTTTTTTACGTCTGTGTGGTGTCTTATATATTTGATGACCGAAGAATTTGTATTTCCTGTCCTGTAGGATCAATGGAAAACAATCCGAATTGGAAAGGTGGAGTTTCGCGGATTGCATCGCTGTGGAAGGTAAAAGCAAGCAGCATGGATGCGCTTTGCAGTTCTTTTGTTGATGCTTAATTTCGATGAACCACCACAGAGTGTATTAAACGAGTCTACGTTAAAATGAGGCTGTTGTTATGTCTGAATCTTGATCGTGTGTTTTGTTATTTATTTGCTTTCGTTTAGATGCATCTTGCCGACGGTAGATCCAGAGACGGGCGTTCTGGATAGCAACAAGGAGCCATTGAAGACACTGCGCAAGTAAGAGGCTGTACGATCATGAGGCTTGATGAGCATCATCTGATATTACGTCATTTCTGATGATAATAGCTGCGTTGATAATATGTTTACGGGATGGCATGCTTATTGGAAAGTAAACAACCACTACAGGTGCGACGTGCCATGGACTTTCCATTCGGTTGACAAATTCAGTCTGTTCCCAGATTAACCTCAGCCGCTGTGGAGTCATCATAATTATGTTTTTGGAAAAAGTTTGGAAAACTTTCTCAAAGAATACACGTATAGAAGACCGGTTAACAAAAAGTCATTTAAAGCATATCAAGCTTGCGTCTGCGATTGAAAGTTGTCGTTGAGGTTGAAGTTGCCACTTCTTCAGGTAGAGCATTCCATACTTTGATCATCCTATTGAAGAAGTATTGATGGCGAATGTTCAATTTTGCACTGTCAATACGGTAACGGAGATTTGTGACCACGGGTCATCTACTGAGTGCCATGACGGCTGGCTACAGAAATTTCAAGCCTTCTCATCGTTTTGCTCGTTGGCATTACCTTCTCCGTTTCACCGCATGTATTTTCACGAATGATGAGGACAACATGGCATGTCGTGATGTCTCTGAGCTTGCGACGGTGTTAGATCTGCTCGGTGCGTGCAAGGCCTGATTGTTTTATCGTTGACATAAATGTGATCGTATTGTTTTTGTGTTCATTATAGAATTCGTCTTGTTCCTAAAGCAGAAGATCCTCGTTATGGTTTGTCGCCCATCTTTGGTCGTAACCTCGCTTGCGATCAACCAGGGACTGTTGCTATTGGCGACGCCGTCTACGCCAGTTGCACTTGGTGACGCTTCAATGCCTCAATGTTTTAATATCATCGAATTTCATGCTGGGACATGATACACTAGGAATGTTAAGTGACATTGCTAGAATCTCCTCCTGGTACTAAATCGCAGGCCGAGATACGTTCTTGAGCCTCGGTCTAAGCTCTTAAAATGTGTATCCGAGGTTTGAATGATGTGTATACCTTGGTTAATGCGCGTCCGTACATGTAGATGCGTGTACAATTGTATACCAGTACTGAGGACTCGTAGATTGAACATCATCAAATATATTTCACCACGATCGAGGGATAATAAACATCTTCGGCCGCAATCGTGTCTTGTTAATGGCTTTTCCAAGTCAAATTGCTGACTATTAATTTCAACAAATTATAAGCATACAATTATAATTACGAATTTAGTCCTACAAGTTGCCTACTGCGCGTGCGCACACCTATGTACGCGAGTTTAGCGTTTCAGACAGCTTCACAATTATCGCGGGTTTATCTACGTAGTCAAGAATATGCAGTCATGGAAATAGTTATTGACAGAGAAGACCGCCTCATCACGCAGGCTTCCCATCCTAAACTTGCCTTAATTCGCGTTGACCTTAATGATGAAACAATCACGTTGAGCACAGAACTTGTGACAGGAGGAAAACAACCATTGACGATATCGATTGTCAAAGGCAATCACAAAGGCTACCTCTTGAGGAAAGAAATTAAGTAAGTTGAACAAGTGTTTTGTCTTGATTTTTTTAGATTTTCACAACGGTTTATTTTCAGATAAGCTGATAACTTACAAAAGCAGTTAGAACTGGTAAAATGTCCAATAGATTATAATTAATTTCTATACAATTGAGAACTACAAAGGTATTATAGAAATATTTACAATAATTGCTACTTTCTACAATGATATTAACAATTTGTCTTGATTACAGATTACAGACATGAGTATATAGTTGACCTGTACGCAAGCTAACCTCTCTGTTGGTACTAGGAATTTATTTATTGTGAAGCTATAAAACCTACAATCCTACATCAGTGTGTCTATAAATATATAGAGATATTTGTAAAATTTAAACAGCCTGGTAGCTGGTATTTAAACAGCAATTGCCAGGTAGGGCACTATAGAAAATTGAAATCTAACGTAATAAAAGTCTAGCAAGACACAATTATTACAACAATCTTTCGTTGAATTCTTGTGCCAAGAAGTTGTTTTTGCGTATGGTTGCATTTTCAATTTTCACTGAGACTGTCTTTCTGCACTTGACTTTGCTTTGAGATGACGGGAACTGTTCAGTCTGTAGATGTCATGACTAACTTGCCAAGCATGAACTGTGAGGCCGGGCGAGTTGAGTTGAATAATGATAGAATTCATTTCTGTGTGCAGTGTTTATGGTGTGAGTGGCGAAGGAGCTCTTGTCGACGCCAGGGCAGATCAATGACTATGTGAATATTTTGGAAAGGAAGGATACAAATTGCTCCAATTCACTGCAAGCTGTAGACCAAGGTTTGTTTCTACCGAGAAGACTTTTGGTTCTACGATTGCCAAATCGCACGACAAGGTAACACAGTCTTTCATGCCGATAAATAGTCCTTCTGTTTACGATATGCCCCTCTATCCTGTACGCTTGCCATACAAAGTCAAATTGAGGTATGCAAGTGGTTTAACGTGCTTTGAGGAAAATGCAGTAAATCGCTAGATTGTGATTTCAAGAATATTTGCCTATACTAAATGCGTTTTGCATATAAGCGATGTTCCATGTATTTCTTTGGCGTATAGGTTACATTCTCTGACTTGTGTCCATACCTCCTCATATCTGAGGCCTCTTTGTCGCATCTGAATGATCATCTAGACGAGAGGATCGACATGAAACGCTTCAGGCCAAACATCGTCATCAGTGGTTGCCATGCCTACGAAGAAGTGAGTAGGACGCTAAGGTTTTTTACGTCTGTGTGATATCTTATATATTTGATGGCCGAAGAATTGTATTTTCCTGTCCTGTAGGATCAATAGAAAACAATCCGAATTGGAAAGGTGGAGTTTCGTGGATTGCATCGCTGTGGCAGGTAAAAGCAAGCAGCATGGATGCAGTTCTTTTGTTGATGCTTCCGTTCGATGAACCACCACACAGAGTGTAATAACGAGTCTACGTTAAAACGAGGCTGTTTTTGATCGTGTGTTCTTTATTTATTAAAAAGTAATATATAACTTATGAAAAAAAGTGAATAGAAAAGCAGTTTCGCTATACACCTCTGCGGAATAGAATTTTTTGGTCAAATAGCTTTGCTTAGGTGCAAGGACTCTCCAAAAAAGTTCTCCTCAAAACTGCTTGCCAGTTAGTGAGGAAAAGGGTGTGTAAAAATGATGACGGACCGAAAAATTCTATTCCGCAGAGGTGTATAGCGAAATGTAACAAAACCGCCACGCGGTCCACGGCCTGGTTGTTGTGTCTGGATCTTGATCATGTGTTTTGTTATTTATTTGTTTCCGTGTAGATGCATCTTGCCGACGGTAGATCCAGAGATGGGTTCCAGATTAGAGTGGTATTAGAGTGGATTAGAACGGTATAGGCCCTCGCATTGGCTGTTTTGGGGTATGCTTTGAAGTTTCTGTCATGGAGGAAACTGACTAGCGTTGGACCACGCGCAGCTACATCGTTGAGGGCAAGGCTATCCTCGGCAGATGATGTAATCCTGTATAGATGAGATCTGCGAACAATATGACGTTGGATGTAGCAGTTTGTGTGAGGTCGTTTATAAATATAGAGGGAATAATAGAGGGACGATCACTGTTCAATGGGGCACTCCTGATGTTACTGAATTTCGAAAGGGCAACCAATGTACATGTGCGATGTATCATGGACTTTCCTTTCGGTTTGACGAATTCAGTCAGTTCCCGGATTAACCTCAGCCGTTCAGTGTGGAACCATTTGGGTGTTCTGAGTGCCATGACAGCTGGCAACACAAATTTAGGACATCATGCCTTACCGTATATGCTCGTTGGCCTTCCACAGCTTCCCCTCTAAAAGGCATGTAACCACACGCCTTGGACAGACAAATACTGAGGACAATGTCTCATGTTAGATCTGCTCAATGCGTGCAAGGCCTGATTGTTTTATCGTTGACATAAATGTGATCGCATTGTTTTTGTGTTCATTATAGGATTCGTCTTGTTCCTAAAGCAGAAGATCCTCGTTATGGTTTGTCGCCCATCTTTGGTCGTAACCTCGCTTGTGATCAACCAGGGACTGTTGCTATTGGCGACGCCGTCTACGCCAGCTGCTCTTGATGATGTACTCCAAGACCTCAATGTTTTTAGATATAATCGACTTTGATGCTGAGACATGTTACACATAAAGGTTGTAACTTTTCTGGAATATCATCCGATGTAACGTCTGGAGCCTCTGTCAAGCTCTTAAAATGTAAATCCGAGGCTTGAATAGGAGTGTCGAGCTAAGCACCTGTCCTATTTTGTCATACAATCGTTTTGACTGGTCTTCATGTCTAATATGAATTGTCTGTAGGGATGCTGACGGCGTTTCATATGGCATGGTTGTCTGTTTCATGATTGTCAAGTGAATCAACAGACGACATCGCCACAGTGGAAATAGGAAATACTAGGGCTACATTGTAAATTGGGACTGAAGCGAAAGAATTGCAGCATTTAATTACATTTCACTGGCGCGTATTCTGCCAGAATTCCACGCACAAATCCCACGTTTAAACTCCAACGTTTCAGTTGAGAAGCATATGGAAGTCATCGAATTTTCACACATTAGAACCTACGAAAGAGCTAGCGGTCTGCTCAAGCTATCGTGCAAGCAGACAGTATCATGCCTTTCTTTTTTTTTTTGGGGGGGGGGAGGGTAATGTGGGTTGCGAATGCCTTAGACAAAGCTGTTTAATTAAAAGTGTTCTGCTTTTCTAGTTTCTGTTAAATTCTATTGATATTTCGCCTTCCTTTCAATGTGCGTCGACCGTTGCTAAGCATTCAGTGTACGAAATCCGTTGCAAATTAGAACACAAACAACAATACTAAGTATGCTCGTCGAGCACCGTGATGAATTATTCATCGATCATGATCAACAGATGAAATGGAATCCACCACGATGGGCGCGTGAGTCATTCTGGCGAGTTACAACTCGACTTTTGCTGCATTGATAGGTGCAGTTTGTTCGTCTACTTCTAGTACCTTTCCTTCGTAGGCGTCGCTTTCTTGCTCTTGGTTATTCGTTTCATCCGATTCATATTTGGCAACATCCGACCAACTCTCTTCATCGATAGCATAATCTGATTCCGTCTGAAACGTCTCTTCTTCGTCAGCTGATAACACAAATCCCGTTTCGAACGCATCGCTTCGCTTGTGTTTGAACGTGGCGTAACGCAGCCTCGCTTTGACGTCATCCTCGCTTAGATTGTCCATCTCCTCTGGGCTGCTCTGTAGTCTTGCGAAGACATCCTCTCCAAACTTTTTGGTGCCGCCACACCCTTTCATGTACCCCTGCAGAAATTGTTGCTTGTTCAACACGCCGTGCTTAGTCAACAGTGAATGGATGACGTGATGAATTTCCGCCTCACCGATGTAGATGTACTCGTGCTTCCCTGTGTTTTCGGGGATTTCCGGGTGGTAGTAGACCAGAATCTCGCGCATGCCCTGTCGAGGCATGTTTGTGGCATCTTCGAAAGTGACGTTCTTTTTTCCCGTCCATTTTCGCAACAGATCGCGGAGGACAAGGGCCTTCTCCTTCAGCTGCTTACGGCTGCCACCTTGCCATGCCGATTTGAATGCTCTGGAAGTCAATTTCAAAGAGAATTCGCCAGTTTTCCGTCTGAAACACGATGTTAAGCTATCCAATCCCGACTCAAAATCATTGACCCCCATTGTCATATCGCCGTGGCCTGGGTACTGGAGATCGACATCGACCTCGTTCAGAGGGATGAACCTCTCTTGCCTCCCTGATGGGGTTTTACAGTCTGAGAAATCAAGTGGAGCTGGTATTCTTCGGCGTTCATTTTGGTCGTAGACTGGATCGAAGCGAGCGAATAGAAATGCCACAGCCACGTTCATATCTCCGTGCGATTGGACTTGATGCCACATGCTCCCTGGCAGAAATAAACAATCCCCCTTTTGAACAGTCGTGAATGACCAAGGGGCTTTGGAAACTAAGGGATATTTTAATAAATCAACTGAACTTGCATTGATCTTTGAAAATCCACCAACACCTTCCATCTCTTCTTCAAATTGATATATTTTATCCTGGTGTTCATATGCGATGAGCTTCCATTCTTTCGTTCCATTGACGACGCAGTTGATTGTATTATAAGCGTCCTTGTGAATCAGACTGCTCGTATCTCCTCCACTCATCCAAATATCGATTTCCACGAAGCGCTTAATGAATGGACCACAAGAGAGACTGGGTAACACACTGACGTCATTCCACATTGGCGTAGGTAATTCAGATACAATGTATCTGTTCGTCTGGTGATAATTGTCTATGAAACTGGAAATTGTGTCTCGTCCAAGACCCGCTGCACCGACAGGAACAAATCCCTGCTTTTCTTTCTTCGCCTCGAGACGCACTTCCAGATCTGCATAATTTTCTTTTAAATATTTCTCCGTCCATAATTTAAAAGCGGGAAACTGTTTTGCTGCCCCTCGGAATACAAGTGGTATGGAAGTTTTGACGTAATTTTCCATAAATTGTTTTGCGCTTGGAAATCCTTCGATTTCATCTACAGGGTCTGGATTTCGATGCCCTCCAAACGGCTCCATGTGTCCAACAGGAATGGAATGACCTTCGGCATTTGAAACTGATGCTTTGCTGTCGACTATGAAATATGTGAACGGCAATAAAGCCAGGAGTAAAGCACGAGTAGCGACAGACATCTTGCTCGAGGTGATTGTGGTGGAATTTGTTCCTGTTTCACAGCGGACGTGGCCCGTCGAAGACTTCATTGTTTTCAAAAGGGATAACAAAGAGATAACATGAGTAGGTCATCTTGCCAACTGGACCAGAACCACATCACAAAAGCCAATTTCAATGATGGTAAGATTAAGATTTATTTGCACCCACTTTCAGGGTAAAAATGTGTGTACGGTATAGTTAGCTTGTAATTAATATCAATTTGTAGATTGTACAACCGCCGGTCCTGCTGCAGAAGGCTGAGCGGTAAGCCATACCCCTAAATCATTTTCAAAGGGCTGAAATTGAACAGAATGCCTCACCAACTCCAGATCGCTTTCCTAGTTTTAGATAGATAATTAAGCCGATATAATTGTATTTCAACGCTATCTTTCATTGAGAATGCTCTCTGCTTTATTGCATGCGGATGTTGCCTCAATTCGACATAAGAACCAATTCTCATTCTCTAATTGGCTTATTTGGCTATCACATTAAACCAACTGGACTGGAATTCATTGCGATTCATTTGAGTTTACTGTACAATTGTACATGCGTCTGGGCTACTGCATCATCATCATCATCATCATTTAATCAGTTACCCAATCAGATACAAGTTCTGTTTTTCGCAGAGGTGAGTTCACAAACTGATACATCATAAAAAAACTTGTTGTTGTTGCTTTTTTACCAAAAATGTTCTTCGATAATTGAGTTGAATCTGGCCCCACTAGCAATCGACTTCATTTGCGATGGCAGACAAATCCATAGACTGGCCCCAGCAGCCTGCAGAGCCACTTGAACAGCAAGAAGGTAGGGTGTTGATGGAGATGTATGGTTGCAGGTCGTCGAAGCTGGCACACATCACGAAAATGTAACAGTCTATGCTGCATAATCTAATCCAGGGTCAACACTATTGGAGGGGCAATTTCCATGGTAAGGAACGGCCTACTCCTGTTTACAATCGAGCATATGATTCACCGTGAATTTTTCACTCGCGTCGTAACACTTATGGAAGGAACCTCGAGGAGAGGAAAACAATGCTTATTTACTCCAGGTTCCGTGGATGAAGATCGATCGTTTTTTCATGTATGTTTCACGGCATTCAATCACTCAATCAATCAATTCAGTTTATTTCTCATCGTATTCCACTGCATTACAAAAGCAAAGCAGTTATTACCAAAGTGGTATGTTACCTAAGTGGCATTTCTTCTTACTTTCCGTTCTACCGTGTTCCAGGTCAGCGGATCTCTCTCTGTTGTCAGATGAATACGTCTTCGAGTCTCAGCTGGCAGTGACCGGCGTGTAGTAGCGATCATACCTTACAGAGTGACATATATAAGGTGCAAACCCTAATCTCTCTGCTCTTCGGAGTCAGCAGCACACCTTGAAGGTGGTATACGTCTTGTAAGTTCTCGATGACTTTCATGCTAGGACATTGGGTAATTATCCAAAGGTATGAATAGCAGGACGTCATATGATTGAATTAAACGACTAATTTTGTTCGAAAAGCTGGTACATTTGCAATGCGCCACTGTAACCAGTGAATCGACAGCGTTGAATTATAGCTTCATTCTAAGGATCACATACCAACCCCCAATCAACAAAATAGCGATTCATTCCACGAATGATCTACCTAACAACTGCAATGTGCATCAGAACAGTTTGCAACAGTGAGAATAAATCTGAAGTCCAGCTGGGCTGTTGCGAGCTTTCAAATGGCAACGCAGATGTCCAGCAGCCTAGAGGGCGTCAACGGACCTTTCAGCTACAATAATATTATGTAAGCTATAGATGCCGCTCCACATTCTTCTTCCAAAAGTACCACATGAAGGCAGACACAAGGCCAGCAGGTTTGCGTAGCGTTTCATCAAATACGAAGGCCTCGGCCTTGTCAATCGGCAAATAGAAGAGCTCGATGAATTCGCCTTCGTGGATGTTTCCTCCGCCTGAGCTCACTTGCATGTCATCGGTCACTTCGGCAAAGAACAAAGTCATTACATTGCCACCGATGCCAACGTTACCGTTCCATTTCATTACCCTGTGAATTGCCTCCACAGGTATGTCATATCCAGTCTCTTCCAATGCCTCGCGTCGTGCCGTGTCTACGAGGGAATCATTCGTGTCGACAATGCCAGCACACAACTCATACGTGACACCTTCCAGCGGAGCGAGTGTCTTCTTCTGCTCTGCGTTGGCCTTTTCCAAGGCATACATGTAAACAGCTACGGAAATGAAAACAATCCCAACATAAATCATCCACGGTCAAAAATGCACGATACGGCAGGCATTTCAACGGAACTGCCAAGATAGCCAGCCAGCCCCATAGAACTTCTATAGGTCATCTTCATCTTTCATCTTCTAGCGGAAATCCACAAAAGGAAATTTCAAATGATGACGGAATCGTTCCGTATTTACATGCTGTACAGTGCCAAATTCAATTAAATTTTGTGAGATATTTCTATCCAATTTTGCAAATGTCATAAACATACATTTGCATATAGTATGTATTACATGCATACATATCACTGGGGGGCTTGGGGCCTATATCTCCTTACCCGGACGGAATTGTTTAACAAGCACAAATGCCTTTCTTGTTGTGTTGTACAACATCACAGCAACGCTGAAATGGAACATTAAGGCATTTCATAGATCTGTAAAATATGCTCACAGGAATGAGATAGAATTGCTATGGCAACCAACAATGTCAACAATAGACATCAATAGCCAGTCTTGTATTGTTGCTGTATCGGTTTTAATGGACTGAGAATGGTTCCATTGCAGAGTCTAGAATTGATCATTATAAATATGATATAAACTTACGCATCATGAACGAGAACGTAGTCCCAAACCCTCTTGTGTTGGTTCTATAAGATCAATAAAAGCATTGTCATAACGCAACAAGGTAAAATAACAAAATGCCTCAAGCCAAGTCTATTCTTCTTGCTCAATGTTTACCTCAGTCACAAACACGTCATAGTATTGCACTCTAATGAATTCAGTTCTTTTGATGCTTGAAAATGCCACTGTCTCACCCACTGACTCTGGTTTCAAAGAACATTCATGAAGTCCACCCTACTCATGCATATCTCTATTGAGCTCAAACGTGCTGTGCAAGCGGAAAGTATTGCTAGCGACCAAAAAATGTCAAATGTGATATCACTTTAGGTGCACCAATGAACAAAATAGGACGAAAAGCTCGGCTAAAATGCAACTTGGCAGCTGTTTGTTGGTAAGAATTTCTATGTACACATAGCAGCACACATTGTTTTTGTTGTACAGCCAAATCTCGAGTGTGCAAAATTCTAGAACTCGACAGATCTCGGTTGCACAGTGCACAACTGCACACTTGGATACTTTGCAGTCCTGCGCTGTCCTGACCTTGGTCCTGACTAGGAGTGACGGACTAGGTTCCAATTCTAACTCCACTACTCCAGCAGGCTGAGCTGGACAACATTATGATGACTTCATAAGTGATAGATGAAGTCGCCAGGAGGCAGTTTGCGCCATGACAAAATCCGGAAATTTTAGCAGTGTTTAGTACCAACCAAGGTAACTAGAGGTACCAACTATTCAAATCTCCTGCACCACTGTGCGCCAGTTTCTGGCGCAGGACCTCCGCTCCACGCCGAGTCGCCGAAGATATTCGGCGCAACATACATATTTTCCATGAGAATGATTATGATCCAGTTTGCAGAGTATGGCACTTCTCGCCGAGATCTCGGGGGCGGTAGAGCCCAAAATGTTCAGGGGCAGGTGCGCGGTTGCAACAAAATATCACTCAGGGGCACTCCTCAGGGCAGTGGCGTAGCCAGCTTTTAAATTTGGAGGGGCAAATGGTATCGCAGCAGCCGCAAAGCAGCTCCCCTCAGACCCAGGGGCGGATCCAGACTGTAGCTACTGTAGCTTCGGCCACAGTCAAACATTTGGTGAAAATAATAAAAATATATATATTAATTTGAAGGAAAAGAGTTAAATTTGTTTCAAAATTACCCCTTGGATTCTACAGAAGGCCTTTGCACATTCCAGTACCCAATTTCAAGCCCGTGCCCCTGTCTGAACACGATCTGAACCCCACTCAGTGCCCTCGGCCGTTGTCCCAGGAGCCGCCATCTTGGGGTTGCGGGATTACATCATGGCCAAGGCTTTGTTTACTTCTAGAACAAAGGGCCACAGTCCTTTGCTTTCCATCATGAAACGAGGCCATTTCGGCCACAGTCGGAGCTCTTTCATCTCTCGCTAAACAATAGCCGGGCCACAGTTCGGCCACAGTCAAACTGCCTCAGATTGACGTTTCAGTCGATTTTCCTATCAAACTCTGTAAATTTGGGCCACAGTCAAAGCTCTCAAAGCATGCTGGGGTTGTGGCCAAGTGTGGCCTGCTCGTGAGTCGTGAAAGTCGCCAGTTCGTGTTCTGTAAACAACTCATTGCCAAGCTTCTTCGTGGATGACAACTAAGGGCCTGTTTATATGGAGAGGGCCAGCCCTTCCAGGCGGGCTGACACCTTTGGGGCGAGATCTCGGTCTCCTTTTGTTTTCATTGTTTCGGCGCCCGCGCGTTTATATGGCACCCGGGCCAGCCCGGTTGAGCGCAATCTCGCCTGACGGCAGGCGAGATCGCGCTTAAGCGAGACAAAACATTCTCATGTAAACACAATCGAGTGAGCTGGCCCGCCTCAGAGGGCTGAATTCGACGTTTGTGCGCAGGCGCCGCATGTGCCTTTCACGAAACGGTAGTCTCTTTCCCCCAAATCATACGCCAACAAAAGTAACAACATCTGACTTCGATGAGACATCCGCAGTAATGTGATGCCGGTTAACTCGACGACCATGTTCAGCAAGCCGAGCAGACGCACGAGCAACAACAAAATCTTGTCGTCCATCTTGCTCTCCTCTCCTGACACAATTTACAATTTGCGCCAAAAAGCTGCAGCTGGAGCAATGGTACGCGATTCCCAGGAACCAAAATGGAGGCGAGCCCGGTCCCGAAGCCGAGGTGTTTCGGCAAGACATGTAGGGCCAACGCAGCCATGTAAACGCAAGAAAAGACGATCTCGCCTGGCCGAGCCAGCCCGCCTGGGAGGGCTGGCCCTCTCCATATAAACAGGCCCTAAGAAACAGCGGGTGAACCCTCAAGGTGGGAAAACATGGCTGCTGTTCCGCTGCTATTTTGCTGCACTGGAGCGTGGTTTTTGTTGTTCGAAAGCCTGGCCAGGCTTGATGATGATGATGATGGAGGCTGACAATTTCTCGCTTAAAACATTGGAAACTGGAAAGCCTACCTAACAACCTATCGTACAGCATCTCGGAAGAAGATGTTGTCCACATGTTTGTGTTGATTGTCATAAATTGTGTTTTGAAGTTGTGAGTTGCCTCGTGAATCTTTCTTTAGAAGGATTTGATTTTGATTGCTAATCTTGATTCTCTGATGTCGGTGTTTATTTTGTCTAATCTGAAAGAAGCTCATTGGCCATTAGGGTGGTTCAAAAAACCGAAGTTTCGAAAAGTCACGGTCCCCAGGGGAAAAAAGACGTTACACAGTCCCAATATGCATTTCCCAAAATATTTTCACCGTGCGATAAAGATTAGTACCTCCCCTAGTCATTATTGTGATTCCATATAAAGTATATGGGTTTTAG
>OFHS01004408.1:2668-14118 GCA_900245855.1 Calvadosia cruxmelitensis | reverse complement strand
TTTGTTTGTTTGTTTGTTTGTTTGTTTGTTTGTTTGTTGGTTTGTTTGTTTGTTTGAAATATGTCACATCTCTTAGATAAGCCTGCCTTTGTTAACTTACCACTATTGCCAGAGTGGTCGTTACGTACAGGTTAATCTGCACCAGGACTGTTTTGTCCTTCATTGTGCAGGAAACCTGTCCTTGGCGACCAACATGATATTAGACTCTGATTGAATAATATTATTGTATCTGGTATTAGCGGATTGAGTGGCCTTCGCTGAGAACAAGGCCACTTGTCATACAGACACAGTATGTCCCTTCCTACTTCATTATAACCAGATATTAACGTGGGTTTTGCAATTGTAGGATGCCCCGACGCATTCCGACTCGCATTCGGAGCGACCTGCCAAAATGCCGTCGTAACGTCGACCGACGCAGACCAACACCCGTTGCTGTCATCGCGATCCGGCCTCGTTCACGTTGGGTAATGCCTCTGTTTCAAGATGCAACATGCCCAATGGACTTACGCGTGGACGAGAATTTGTACAGGAAGAGAAGAAAGCCTGATTTAGTCCGGTATTGCGAAAGACGGAGAACGAACCCGCCGCGTTTTTAACCCTGTAAACAATGTGTACATAAAGGTAGCGGCACGTTCTCCGTTTTCGCATCATGAAAACGCAACGAATTTAGTTAAATTGAAAATCTATAGCGGATCTCTTCTGATCCCTGTTTCATTCANATGTCACGTGCTTGTCACGTGTTGTTTTCTCGTGCGTATAGTGCTTGTATGAATTGACGTCGTCTGTGTCTTTACGTCGATCCGTCTCGCTGACCGTGTTGGTGTGAACACCAGCGGTTACATTGGACGGATTATTTAACCTCGCCTTTCGCGTTCATGAGTATTTTTTATGGAGTATTTATTGATTTTGTATATACGCACTATCGAACGATTGAATTGTTGTTGTTCATTCCAAGCGGTGTTGTTTTATTGCGCGCGAGTGGGATTCCAGAGCTTCTTAGGAAATTGGGACGAATTCTGACGCAACTCTCCCTTGCAGAGCTCGCTGTTTATAGCTATTGAAGTAGGATCCAAAAGGACATTTTCCGCTATCCCTCAGCCTCAAGAATGATAGCTCCTCTTTGTACGACGATTTGGCAGTAATGTTTTCAAATGATTATTGAAGGTGCATAGTCATTCAATGTTCTTTCAGCGCCCGTCAAAATTAGTATTGCTTTATCGAAATAGGAAAGCTTTCTTAGGCGTTGTAACGGATCATTCTAGCAGAATAATCTGCGAATTCCTATCACACAAAAAGTGCGTTCTTAATTTCCAAAAGAATGTAGATCTTTTTCCCCTCTTTGAAATAGTTATTTTAAATGATAAATATCAGAGTTACTTCACCTTTTAAAGAGCATTAAATATGCTAATTTAAATCTAAAAGTAGTCCAGATAATTACCTTCAAGAGGAAATGCATTGCCGTATCACCAATGCGATTCCAAAAGGAAATAATCTGGACTATTTTTAAAATTAGTGTCTCGTAGGATGGTAATGAAATTGTAAAACCAACTAGTGGTCTATTTGCGCGTATTATTTCTGGGGGAGGGGGCTTAGAGCTCTGTTTGGTCTGCCCTCCGCCATGTTTCCATTGTGTTTGCCTGGGGTCGCCGCAACACTGAAGAAGCGGCGTCTTTGTGCGCGGAAGTCTTCGACAACAATACGACTCGCTCCAGTCTTCTTACCGCGCCCTTGCGATCGTTCGTTCGAGAAGACAACATGTCGGACAGCGAGTTGGAGACTGTCTCCGCGAATCAAGACGCCACGGCAAGCGAGCCATTGTGGAATGATGAATTCTCATGTGAGGCTTTCATGAATGAAGTGAAGAAACATCGAGTCTTATATGACAAAAATAACCCACGATTTAAAGACAAAGCGTGGAAGATTCAAGCCTGGAAAATGGTTGGCGCTCGTTTTGAAATGAGTTGCCTTGGAGCGGAGAAAAAATATCACAACATACGGAGTGTATTTGTGAGAAATCTAAGAAGAGTAGAAGACAAGAAAGCAGCTGGGATAAAAGCAGAGCTAAGCCCTGAATGGGAACACATGAGATGGATTGCTAAGCATTTGTATCCTCGTCGGCAGCCGTCTGGCGGTCNCAACAACACGGTATGCTCACATTACGCGATTTCGTACGACAACCTAGTGGTGACGCAGCGACCGATGGCAACGCGTCACCAGACGCCGGCGTTCAACGCAGCGATCGGGAACCGGTGACAACGTCCACGGCATGGATCCAGCCAAGACCTCAAACATACGCAGTGCCACCCAATGGGATGCCTTTTAATGCCTCAAATGAAACTAACCATCATATTGCAATGCGACCTGGCAGCCATTCTGCATTTGTTTACGCTCCGAAACCTGTCACGGGGGTTGTGCAGCTCAACAACAAGCCATCAGACGCCAAGACTTTTGTCACAACAGACGACGAAGATGAAATGTTCTTGAAAAGTATTGCCCCGGCACTAAGGCGCCTCCGACCCAAACAGAAATCCACTGCCAAATTCAAGATCTATCAAATTTTACACGAGCTGGAATACAGCTCAGAATGTGCCTCCTCGTCACAACCAAATCAAGATGGTAACAATGACGTCACATCAATGGTCACGCCCAACCCCCTTTGGGACGGCAATGGGGCATTATCAGATGGAGGCTCGTGAGTACCATAATGAGGTACTGCATCAAAAGATTTTGACTCTCGCGCTAATTCATAACAGGGTTTAATTATAAACGATTTATATTTTCAAATATATAATTTTGTAATCATCAAAATACCACATAAACAGTGTAATATCCAGGTATACTTTGCTTTCCGATATGTATTTGTATGCTATATTTTGCTATCAAATCCTTTCCAGTTTTATACGAGTTAATTAATCTTTTTCTTGTGTGGCCAAATCTTTAACCTGTTGTATTTATCGAAGTTAATTACAACGTCTTTCTAATTCAGCATAATTATTGTGTAATTTGTGTGCGTGTTTGAAATCTGTTTCACAGTTTTAGTCATCCGAGATTGACTCAGTTTGGGTGGTAATGCCCAGTTTCGATGTCGCCGGTAAACAAAACACTGAACCTCCCATATTCTTTGAGAGACGAGGATTTTTTGAAGTTCATTAACTTTTTTGTGACTTCAAGCCTTGTTAATTAGGACTCATCTTTCTGCAATAGTTAAATAAGGATCTCATTATATTCTATAAACTCTACGGTATAGTCAAACCTGTATTAGCGGCCACCTTTGTATAGAGACCACTCTTCGTGACCCTTAAATTACACTTTCTGTAGAAATCAACCCGGACAGAACGGCCACCTGTCTGTAAAGGTCGTTTTCCTTAAGTCAACATTCAAATCAGTATCACCGGAATGTCGTACACTAAGCTGCGAAAAATAATTATTAAATTGAATCAGTGTCCGCATATCGGATATTTCATTAATTCGGATAAAATTGCGAGTTCCACTGGAAATCCAGGACTTGAATTTCATTGTTATTTTACGCCATTCGATTGTCTGTATAGCTCTCTTCCGAAAATGCAAGCGATTTTGATTGTATTTATTCTGCTCCATGAAAACAAGTTATTTTGGTTATTTTGGAACGCCTACGGACGGCTTTTATTGGGTCAAGATCGCAAGTCGTGAGTTCTCTCGGAGGAGAATGAAAAATCGCTGCACGAGCGACATTATTATGTTCTCTCGTGGTTTCTGTATTCAATGGTAAGATTATTGCATCTCAGGCAATTGTCGTTATAAAGACTTTCTTCTTGTGTGTTTTCTTTATGGCGGCCATTTCGGGAAATGCGATGCTGTTCTTTGCGATATCCACAAAGAAGCGTTTACACACACTGCCGAATTACCTCGTGTTGAACTTAGCAATCGCTGACCTTTTGCTCGCCATTCTAGGTATGCCATCCATTATCGTGACTTCAATCGCTGGGAAATGGATCCTTGGTAATACCGTTTGTAGAATTACTGCTTGTCTGAACACGACACTGACGCGTACTTCGATATGGACATTGGTAATAATGAGGGTCAATCGCTATGTTACAGTAACCAAAGCGGAAAAGTACAGAACCGTGTCTTCAAACAAAACATATCTAACTGCGATTTGTGTTGCCTGGGTGTTCTCGACTCTCGTTGCTTTCCTGCCGGTTCTTGGATGGGGCGTAGTGAAAGCCGGTGATAATATATGCTTAGTCGACGGCAAGAAAACCGTTCAATTTATTATTGTTCTGGGATTTGTGATTCCATTGCCTACCATTTTGCTCATCTATATTCGCATTTACTTCAAGCTAAAGCTTCATAATACAGTAGAATCATGGCTAAAGAACTGAACCCTGTGCCACTTACAACGACACAGGGAGTCGAGAGGGACTCTGCGAATTACGCTGTAAATCTTGCGTTGCATACAATAAAAGCCAAGCTTTTGCTACGAGAAGCTCAGCCAAGAAACGGAGACGCCATTACGCTGGTGAAGTCCGTGTGACTTTAATGATATTCGTGGTAATAATAACTTTCGTTCTTTGCTGGATGCCAATCACACTCGGTTCAGTCTTAATTGTATTCTCTCAGGGTGAGAATTAATGATTTTGAAATTATAAGCTTTTGGGGTGACCATTGTAATGTACGATAGTACTCAGAGACGAGAGACGATAGCAAACGACTAACTTGAATATATTTGTGGCTGCTCCCCAGCACTTGTCTAGCAGACTGAGCTTACATGCATAGCAAATGTAATTATCATTGCGCAATCTACGATCCCAGGCCATATTACGACTGGGCTGGTATACATCAACCATCGGCTGCCTCAGTTCGAGGCACTTAACCCAATTATTAATCTTTGGCTACATGAGCAGTACATTTCGCAAAGCCTTCTGGGAAATATTTCAATCAATTAAACAGTATAATTTGTATTAAATAAAATTTTATTAAAAACACAGATTGCGAATTTCGTTATTGCTTTCAGTTTTTGATCTTGAACACAGAAGAATTTGATTAATTTTAATATTATGAATACTTTATTCAAAAGAAGATTCTATGCTAGAAATTAAATCAAAGATAGTGTTGCCATCAAGAAAACAGAAAAAACAAATGCCTTGAATTAAATTGACAATGTACATTAATTACAAATATATGTTAGTTAGAAATATTATTTTTGGACATTAATCAGTGCATTTCGCGTTATACAATATTTGTCAATATTTCATCAACACCATTTGTTCCCAAATTCAATAAGTTTACAAAAACTTTCTTGCAAAATGAGGTCACGCCAATTTACAAGTATATATCTAATAGTTTTTTTTACATATATTTTCTTCTTTTCCCTTGTAAATCTACGTTTACTTGTAATGTACTTTCGAGGAAACGAATTTTAATTGTTTTTGGTCCAAATTGTAAGAAAATCAAGAACGGTGACCCTCAACAGAAACTATATTTTATTTATAAATTAAAACATTGTAATCTTAAATCTTATTGACCAAAATCAATTTATTAATGAAATATATGACGTTAAACAGCGATTTATTTCTGAAATTGTGCAGCAATCTATGAAATTCGACTGAAGGAAGTGTTTGTTTTCAAACCGGATGCCATATCTTTCGCATGCGCGATAAGTTTTCAATAATTTTACTTCAAAACAGAGCTTTGAAAATGGCGTCTGACAGCTGACAGCCGCACGCCAAAATGACGAAGGATTCCTTCGCTTCACATTGTCTGATCAAGATTGTAGTGGTTGGCATACTTATCTCGATAGAAGCAAGTAATGTTTCATGCAAAATTAACCTGTTTTTGGACAAGGAACAAACCAGCAGGATTTTAGGTAAGTTATTTTGCCTGCCTGTTTGATGTTTTGATTTGTCCTCTACATCGCGAAATGTCTATGCCCAACAACGGAGAGACCGCTTGAGTAGGCCATCGTTCGATCATTGTTGTATGTTTAATTTCAATTTAGTTTTATTTTGTCGTCTTTCAAATTAAATTTGTTCGACGCATCGGCATGTCTTCAGGTTTTCGGCTTATCGTTTGAAAGTTTGAATGTGCTTTTGATAAAGTAGGTTTATATTACAGGGTTTCCAGATTGTCTGATGCTCGGTAGGAAGTGAAAACTTGTTAAAGGTTTCCAGAATGTTTCAAACAAATTTATGTGAAGGCACCGAAGTATGACTGTGTCATAGATCAAGTTCAAGTATCAATGACAATGTGCTGGTATGGAATTTACACAGGTTTTTTTGTAATAACAATGAGGTGAAAATTAAATGACTCAAGCCCTTATTGGAAAGTTCGTTTTTCGTATGCCGAAGATTACGCCAGGGTGTGTTGCTCCAAGGTGAAATCACGCCAAAGTCTGGGATTTTTAACAGTGTTCAGTACCAACTTCTCAAGATTCGATGGCTTGCGCCTCGCCAATGACCAAATTACAGGCAAGCTCCATGCCGAAGATCTTCGGTGTAACCTACAAACTTTCCAGTAGGGACTCAAGCCAGGCGGAAACAAAGAACTTAATTTTAAAACAGGAGACACAAAGCGATACAATAAAGATATAAAAATATAACACAACGATATAATAAACGAAGTAGATAAACTCAGTGCCGTAAAACCGTGAACTTGTCTGAAACGCTAAACTCAAGTACATCTGTGTGCGCAGGCGAAGTTATCAAATTGATTACCCTAATGACCTATGAAAAAATCCAGTCAGTCGTATTTGCAAGAGCACGAAGCAGGCAAAGAATCTTCTTCATAAATATTTCTGTAGGGGATTGGTTTACAAGATTCTGAATCGCGAAGCAAATTATTCATAAATCAAAAGAAATACGTTTTTGTTGTGCAATTGTGCAATTGTGTCTCCTGTGATTCAGGCCATGACGATCACTGACGTAAGTAACAGGCTGCCAAAAATTGCATCAAAATCCATAACTGGTGCATCAAAACAGATACTGTCAAACCTGTATTAGCAGCCACCTTTGTATAAAGGCCACTCTTCGTCTTCGTAATATCAAAATGACACCTATAGAAATCAACCTGGACAGAAAGGCCACCTAAATTCTATAAAGGCCATTTTCCTTAGGTCCAAAAGGTGACCATTATAGACTGGTTTGACTGCAGCACATTCACATGTCCAAACTACCATGACTGCAGACAAAACATGAACAACACTGTAAACACCACAAAATACTAGCTTGTCCAAGCTGCTATACAGCTCCAGCCAACGTTGTATGCTGTGTGTTGTTTACGTCAACCTTTGTTCAGATATTGCTCCCGAAGAGATCGATTTCATTCTCTTGGGACTCCCAAGAGAATGAAATCGATCTCTTTCGGACCAGTTGATCGCAAGGGTTTGCAAATATAGATCTGAGGCAACATTTCGATCAGGTTTGCAGAAAGCATTCCATAGCATGACTTCATGTTTGTAGTTTTCTTGCAAAAATGACTCTGATAGCTTTTGTTCCAATTTGCATTATTCAACTTCTATTGGTATCTATGGCCATAATGAGAGCGCAAATAGTTATAAATATTAAAATTAATGATTATGAAAATCAAATGTTTCTACTTTTTTTTTCTTTGATAGGATACGACGGTCAGCTTTTCTATATTCGAAATGGTGTTCCTAACAAGAATGCCATCAGCTACAAGTTACCTATTCCATATCCGCTGGATCAGATTGTATTGACATGGCAAAATCTTTATCCTCCATTCCACATTGCCAAGTTGCAGGTGAGCAGGGCCAGAAGATTGCCCAATAGGCACAATAGGCACATGCCTACAAGGTTAGGCCTACAAGTTAAAGCCTCTGCTAAGCAATAGGCCCTTCAGAATGTTGTGAACTTATCTATATTAGTTCTAAGTTGCAAAAATGCTACAGAGTCATTTAATTGGTAATTGTCTTTCTAGTTCTACGAATTGTAATTGCAGTCTTCTAATTGTCAATGTGCCAATTCCCATCTAGGCTATATCCTTCAAACTCAAATTTCACGAAATGCATTTACGGAATTCGTGTACTGCTCAAAACGGCATTCTTCAAGCTCATTCAGGAGTTCTAAACATGTTCCTAATTCAATTTGCGTTTGCATGCAATGTTTTACTGAATTTGGCAGCTTTTGAAGGAAGATCGTGATGAAATTTCAAAAGAAAGTTTTTGAATCACCCTATGTGACAGACACCAGTATCGATTTAGTGATGAAACAAGCCGCCCAGCGTCTGCCATTGAACAGTGAACCTGCACGTCAAGAATGTCACCATCCTATGACACTGCGCTAGCATTGATACTGATGTTTATTATAATCTTTGTAAATAATTGTTAATTCTTTGTTCATGGTCGTCCATGGGCTCTTTAGCCTATGACGTTATTATTATTATTATTATGTGACAAATATGTTTGATTTGACTGCATTGTTAGGTCATAACTACATATCAATCATGTAACTATAGTTATGTTGGTGTCATAAATATCTACTTTTTGAATTTAATTCCAGGCGTCATCCGTAAAGCCGCAGCCGGTCTTCATGCTATACGGTTTGAACATGAGATCAAGTGACCAGAAGATACTTAGGTCACCCTATAGTAACATCACGTCGACTGGCACTGTGCCGCAAACTGAAACAGGTACGAAGATAATTGCTGCTTTTGCTGCCAAAGATAATTGTGTTTTTTCTACAATGAAACCTTTCTATAATGGTCACCTTTAGGACCTGAGCAAAATGACTTTTACAAACTAGTGGCCTTTCTGCCCAGATTGATTTCTACAGAAAGTGTCATTTTGGGGTTATGAAGAGTGGCCTTTATACACGGGTGGCTGCTCTATTGAGGTGGCCACTAATATAGATTTGGCTGTACTACTAAGTATTTTGTTTTACTATATTTGGCTGTACATCATTGCACCTCTACAAGAGATAGATACACAAAATGGCCACCTCTATAGAGCAGCCACCTGTGTATAAAGGCCACTCTTTATAACCCCGAAATGATACTTTCTATTAGGGATGCTGTTCGACAGTTTAAAAACGATTCAAATAATCGGAGGTCATTGATTCGATTCAATTCGATTCGAATATCCTTTGTTTAACTCATACATATTGAAAAAGACAATAGAAAACGTCTATTGTTTGTGCAACATTAACTTTCCTGCCATAATTTTCATGCAGATGTCGTAAACATACAAATAAATAAAAATAGCGTCATTTTCGGGGCGAGAACAACAGGCTACGGTTGAGAAAAATCAGCTTGTCTGCTAGGCCAGCATCAAGTCGATTTCTAGCGCAAAGAATATGTCCAGCAGTACTAAACAGTTGCTCAGATGCCATGAGGATGACTGGATGGCAGAGTATCTCCTGCACAGACGGCAAGAACAGGAAGGCCACCTGCGTTGGTCTTCCAGAATGCCAGAGGATCGCCATCGGTTGCCACTTGGTTCATTCCCAGGTACCTTGCAATCTCTGGATTAAGAGCTGGATTGTTGCTGTCAGTTCCGTGGTTGGCTTCAATAGATCATCCATTTCTTCGGTGATTTTATAATAAGCTTCAGACTTCTGTCCGCAAATAATTTAATAAACAAACAGACCAACAGAAATTAGACAAAACCAACTTATGTCCAAAGCCTGAGTTCAAAAGACTCTTCGAGGCACAGACAAACATCGAAATTCTCTGTGTAGCAGTGCCACGAAATATTGAAAGCCAGGCAACGAGACGAATGAGACCATGTGGAACTGTGAATGTTTAAAGTGATTCATTGATTCATTGAAGATCTCACGTTTCCGTGAAGCGGTCTATTGTTGCGATGCAAAAGAAATTTGACACCAACACACGCCTTGCAAACAAGTTCAAACTTCGAAGGTGATCAACGGCATGACCAAAGTTACGATTCCACAGACATTACTTTGTTACACCACGGACCCACACATCTAATGAGCTGTCACGATTGACACGCATTCATGATCTACAGACAGCAGAAAGAACCAATGTTCTTAGCCGAAAAACAGAATTTCCCTTTGTTATTATTCGAATATTACGAAAACACTATTCGAATCAGGAAATTGAGCACTGATTCGAATATATTCGAATATTTACTATTCGAACAGCATACCTACTTTTTATAGAAATCAACCTGGACAGAAAATCCACCTGTCTACAAAGGTCATTTTCCTCAGGCCCCAGAGGTGACCGTTATAGACAGGTTTCACTGTAAGTCTGTAATATGCAACTTTTTTGTTGTCAAACCTGTTTTTATATTTGTTTTAATGTAGTTAAATGCAATTTAAACTCACACCATCATGTCTGCATGCCATGGGGTCGTAATCGAGGCTTGTGTGATTGTGGCACAGCTTGCTGTCTGGGGTATGTCATCAGGCGATGCATCCTTGTCGTTAGTCTCATTGCCACGTGCATGGCCAGAATGGCAGGATTGAGCAGGAGATCCTTGTAATAACCACTGCTTGCAAGATCCAGAACATTAGTTTTGCCAGAATTCCTGCATTGGCTGATAGTAGAACACTAGGCGTTGCACCACAGTAAATGTGGTTGGGATGTGCTGAATTTCCCCACCCTGTCCCTCCCTTAGCTCCATCAGTAGATAATGATAGGAATTCCACTGACTTAGCAGTGTGACTGGTGCTTGGCTGCGGTGACAGGTTTGCTATCTCGATTACTGTCATTCGCACGGGCACGCCGCTCCCGCCAAGCCAAGCACCAAATGCCAAACAACTTATCTATGGTGATGAGTTTAATCCTCAAGACTCAAGCACATCCCCCGTGGATCACGTAGGATTTCTCCTCTTTGTTGTTTTGCTAATGATGTTGGTATGGTGGATGGCTAGAGCAATCATATTTACAGATGTGAACAACTTATTCGTTGCAGGATTTTCCATATCTACCAAATGCGTTGCTGGACAAGAGGGTGAGATCCCACTTTATCTAAATATCAACATTACGGTGATCGATCCAAGCCTCACTCAGAATCAATCCTTCAAACTTCATTTTCATTTCAACAAGCTCTGCAGAAAAGGTATGAAGGCTTCCTTAGTGTGATGTCTTAATTTCGTCAATCAAAGCTGTTGTTTGCGATTATGACCACCAAGTACAGTGTAACTCTGTTAATATCACACCCTCGGGAAAATTGTAAAACATGATATTATCCGAGTTGTGACAATAACCGAGTCTCATACTCATACCTCCAATTTTGCAGAAACGGCTCAAACAGTAACATAAGGGGGCCGTAGAACAGCAAACTCTGTATCAACAGCAAACTCTGTATCAACATCAAACAGAGCTATTGTGTAGAGATTTCAGCAACACAAGACTCACTTTCTTGAATTTGTCACGTTTAATGAGGCGAACACAATGAAAAACACTTCATCAACTTTTCCTTTCACAACAATTGCGGCGCCTACACATTTAAGCAAGGCAACAAATCACGGAAAACGTGACAATAAGCG
>OFHS01004407.1:0-11068 GCA_900245855.1 Calvadosia cruxmelitensis | reverse complement strand
CATCACCTGCTAATGAGGCGGCTGCAATCAGGACCAGGAAATAATGCATCGCCAACGTAAGAACGTGGATGACTGGGAATTATCTGAGCTTACTAAAAACAGCAAGATAGTGTTTTAGTCACGGGATCTCACGACCGCATGGCCATGAGTGCTCGTGTGTAAAAGGCTTGCAGCAAAGCTGTCAGAAGTCTATACAAGATGAGACAAGTAAAGAAATAACTATCAGAGTCACGATCAACCCTATCCTTAATCATGAGTTTGTCATCTCGTATTTGGATTTGATCCAATTCGTTGCTATAATTATAGCCTAACAAAATGCTGGTATTACCGCCTACAGAAAGTCATTAATTCTGCCGCGCCTGTTGTTTGCTTCGTTTACAAATTTGACTACATCCCATCGATAGCCCTGATAGTGTACAAGGCACTGGACGGAAGGACTCCTCTTTACATCTCTAAGCTCCTGCTACGATAACAACCAAGTTAATATTCGTTGTGCAACAATAAAAGTTGTCTTTAAATCTCTCCTGCAAGGAATCAGAACTTTTTCCAACGTTGGACTGTTTTAAGGCACGACCGAGGAATCACTTTTTTCAAGAAGGCATATGTGAAACAATGTCGATATGCAAACTAGAAGCTTTCAAAAGTATCTCTTTACGTACATTTCTATTTTAATTCTCATAGTTGGCAATTTGCTCAGATAAGATTATAGTAAATAAAACAAAATTGGGAAGCGCAAGAAGGGTGTTACATGTTCGTGTGAATCTATCGTATTCTGTGCACGTATGTCCCTCTCACACGCCATAAACAGGATACGACGCATTGGAACCTTGTGGCCGCATTAATCACTTGCATTGCAATATGTTTCAATGTGCAGTTGCAGCTCGGCAGCACAGCGTTGTGGCTGTTCCATGTTGACCAAGTGGCCACAGTTCTCAAAAGCAACAAACTTCTTTAATGCCGGCATACCAGCAGCGATCCGAGCGTCATCAGGAGGGAAAACCATCTGCAACAAATTTAAAAGCATCATTAGAAACGATGAAAACGGAGAATTTACTTTCAACCTCACACTGCAACGATGTAATGTAGTTTTCTTCTCAAAACATTTTACTAAGGTTGAATATAATCATCACAACTACCATATCCAACCGGTAGGCGTTGAAACGATGGGCCCTTTTGGCGATGAAGCCAAAGAATTCATACACAAAGTTGGGAAAAAAAATTATCGACGTCACAGGAGAAACAAGGTCAAGGTCTTACCTTATTCAAAGATTAAGCATCGCAATACTCAGTGCTGGGGAAAGCTTGCAAGAATTTTTAATGTGTAAATGTCATAGGTTAAAATTTTAGTAATATTGCATTGTTTAGCATTTAAATTTCTTAGGCAGAACGTGACTGCGATTTTATTGTATTGTAGATTCATATTATTGGAAATTTCGTTATAATGCGATGTTGTTTTCGAAATATAATTATTATAAAGATAGGTATCATCACATACAGAATTTGTAAAAAAACAACCAAGAGGGATACAAAGTACAAATATAAATTAAATTCATTTTGTAAAATCATTCAACTTGCTTTTACTAACTGCAACATTGACTACAATGACAGAGTGCAACTTTGAAATCTTGAATCCCTGGAATACCGCCACTTATCTGGTCCACGTGCATACGATTTTCAATGTAGTCGGTATCCCTACAGAAAGCCTCTTTCACAGTTTTAAGACAAACTAGAGGACACTCTGGCGATTTTTCAAATGCTTGTACTTCACAAGCGAAGGACAATCGACATTACTCCTTTTCACTACGCGTTATAGAGCCTAGGAATTCTTTGTCTTATTATTTGGTATGTAGTAAATAATGTGCTGCTTTTGCTAAGCGGGAGATGTAGTCAGTTAATAACTATATTAAAACCAGTCAATATGTATTATAACATGACATCTTCGATTCTAGCAATCTGATTGGCTAAGAGCCGTGTTTGCAAATTCGATTGAAAACAGGGTTTTACAAATCCGCGAGATGCATTTTTATTCATGATTCAGAATGGGGCAAAAGGTAAACATTAAAAGGATTACAGACATTACCCCAAGCTTCGACTTCGGCTTGGGATTAATTGACGAGCAGTATGCTAGACCTGGGCACTCCCGATATGCGTTTCCAGCATACGACTTGTTCGCTCTTCTTGTTTTGAGCTGCACTCCTTGATCAATAGTTTTGACTTGTCGCAAACTGTCTTCAGTGTTGCCTATCGGCTGCTGCTGCGTGCAAGGCACGTGATTTGAGTCACGTGATTATATGCTTCTCCCTTATTGGCCATTTTGACGAGTAATGCATGCTTGACACGTGATTTTTTTCCACGGGAGTTTCTACTGATGTCTGATTGGTTGCATTGATAGTCTATCCGAAATTTGATCATTCTTGGGAGAACGTGAGATAGATCAGTAAAATTTAAAACTAAACAGTCATTATTCATGTTCTAAACGATTTACCACATGGACTCGCCCTTGGACTCGCCAAACGCTCGTGTTTATTTACGCTCAGCTCGTGTTCTCCTAAAGTCACTTGTGTTCGGAAATACAATCCAAACATAGAAATCCATGTGGTAAATCGTTACTGTAAGTGCCATCATCATTTGCCAAACTCGTATGGGTGTATTGTTAGTCTTCTAGACATTCTCCATTTTTAAATGTCAATTGAAGTAAACCAACAAAAAAACAGACAAACAAACAACCAAACAAACAGACAAACAAACAAACAGACAAACAAACAAGCAAACGAACAAACAAACAAACAGACAAACAAACAAACAAACAAACTAAATGCATCATCCATCATTTTATTGACTATGTAGCAATCCGATAAGGAGTGATACACTTGAAATAGACCGTCAGACAAAAGCGGGGAAAATGGAACTAATTTGAAAGGATATTACAGCAGGGCTTCTCGTGCACAGACAACAAAATGGTCCTAATTTTTTGGGGGGTTCAGTTCTACTGCAGGTTGGGATCAAGTGTTCAGGCACATAGTCTATTTTGAGTTGAATATGTTATTTTGGCAGTCAAGAACAATCCTTGAAATTAACCGCCATCGATAAGAGTACGGTTGAATGGGCTTCAAACAGAAAACGTTTTCTGGCTTCCAGTTCCATCCCATGGGGCAGAGGCCAACTCACTCATAATCATTACACCAGAAGGGATTATTACACGTAAATTTCAAAAGGGATGCTCCTAATCCTCCTATTGTATGTTGCAATTGGTAACCGAGGCTTGTAAAGTTGTTGTTGATGCTGATTTGACTGAGCTAGCATATTACATTCCATGCTGTCCTTCAGGAAAACTGTACGAGTTATACCATACGAAATTGCATATCATAGTTCTGAAGGACAGTTGCTCGTTTTCTGTAATTTAATGGCGCATTGTATACAGTATGCTGCGTTATTATTGTTATGTGTGTTTGTGATTGGTAAGAGTAACTCAGTGTGCTGATAGGACGTATTCGGGGGTCTAACTTTTCAGTTACGGTTGATTTGGTCGATGTGATGTGAGTGTCGAGAATAGATCGAGACTTTTGAATGCAATTATTGTTTATCGTTTCTTCAGGGAAAGCATTGAATCGTCTCTGGAACAATCATGATATTCATACCGTGTCATCCAATCCCCACATGATTAAGGTCGGTGTCTTGATTGAACTTTTGCATCGGTCCAATGTTGTGATCTTCTCTGGGTCAATGAGCTCTTCCATTACTGCCAAAGAAACAAATCAATTCACACGGGTTCCTGCTTTCTAAGTTACAGTATTCGGGAAGATATAAGATCTAATTCCTGTCTCATAAGATAAACCTGTCTTGAGCAACCGCCCAAAGGATCAATGATGAAAAGTGGCCTGTTGAAACTGGTGGTCACTAAACTAATTACCGGTAAGGTCACTTGAAAAATTAAAATTAATAGTACGTTGAGATCTAGGGCAGTGGGCAGACAACTGCAGAGTGCTACTGGGTTAGTTTTTGACTCACAGTTACTATGGTAACCTGTGGGTCAATGTTGTAGAGAAGAAATTTTCATCTTTTTCTTCTTCTTCCGACTGTTGGAATTTTGGTCGCCCCCAACTGTCCTTATGCAATACCTTGGTTTCATTTCGGCTTTTTACCCAGTGATATCAATGATATAATCAGACGTCGTGGTTACGTTGTCTGATAATTGCGCATGCGCCATAATTACTTTGAGGTCGTTTATATCTTGAAAAGCCTTTACTTTGTTGTTGCTCGAGTTTTGTTTTGCTTCAAGTCAATCAAAATGTATGGCTTATATTTCTACCGACCCCTTGCAGGATTGCGGGATTTAACAAATAATTATTTAATTCAATTAGTTTATAAATGGCAGAAGCACCTGAGCAGTCAAGATGTCATTGTGTTGCACGGTTGAACCTCGTATTGTGGTTCGATGCAACGTGGTTCGACTATGGTTTGATAATGTTTGCTGTTCTCAGCTTAGTTGGCTGATTTTGAAGATCGCGATGGCTTACTTAGATCGGACAGAAAGAGTTTGTTGTTATTGTGAAGTTTGCACTTAGGCGCTGGAGGAAGATGTGAAGTGTCACCTTGGCTGATTTCGAATTGTTTGTTTGTTTGTTGTTTGCGTGTTGGATTACTGCCTGATGCTACTTCATGTCTGCGCTGCGGCTCGACGTTCGACTTTCGACCATGTTGTATAGTCTGCACTAATCGAGAATAGTGGTTTCTGTGCTTCTGAAATCTCTGGTATTTCATTGCTGTATCGTTTGTACTGATTGAAGAGAGTGTTTCAGAGGTTCGTGTGCTTCTGAAATTTCTGGTTCTTATCTTTAAAAGCTTAAAAGTAAATCTCTTCACTACCATTTTTTCTAACTAATTTATTGCAGGTGTTAATCAATTTATTAAAATATACCAATTTTATAAGCATTTGCTTCACATTCCTACGCCGTGAGTCAGCTCCTAGAGCATCTATGTTTCCTAATTTGCTGTTTGCTAGCAAAAGCAACATCTTTGATATGCCAAAGCCCTTGAATGGATGAACATTTTAATAATAGTAAATTTCGAGCTGTTTAATAGTTTAAAATTAGACCACCTTGGGTAAAGTGATTTAGATCCCCTTGCCGCTTAAGACAGCACTGCTCCACGGTTATTAAAGCAATTATCCGTGCGAGAGTTTCCCAGGACTTGGATAGATCTAGAGAGCTTGACATAAAAATCAATGCAATTCAATACTCACCTCGTTTAAAATACTCTCTCCCATGACAGCGAATTTCAAATATGGCAGCCATGATGAAATCTGGCGGCAATTTCTTTCCTGGGATCAAGCTGCCAAAGATCTGCTTTAGACCATCAACTGTAATGTTCTCTTCAAACGTTGCCTGCATGTTCTCTTTGACTTTCATGTGTGCATCCATTAACTCTGGTTTGACTTTGAATCCGGCAGAACTCATCAATGTGAGACTCTGTACATCAGCAGGATGATCGATGGCATGTATACCAGCAAGCAGACCGCCAAATGAAAATCCCAGAAGATGAAATCTGGACTCACTTAACCCGACACCATCAACAAACTGCAAGCAATAAGGAAAATTGACAGGTGCTGCAAAAACTCCTTTTAAATTAGCAAAATGCAGCAGCAATATCTTTTGCTAAATGTGAGCTATGTGCCTACCTGACACAAACGGTTGCTAGTTGGGCCTACTTCAATAAGTAGCAGTCCACGTAGCATAATAATATATATGCAGCTTGTGTTTATAACAGTTTACTTTGGTCGTGGGAATATAACGATTCCGGTACACAGAATATTCGCAAAAGCATTCTATGGCATCCCTCAAAGTCTAACAAATTTGCAATCTTCAAAACTAAAAACAATTTGGAAAATCCACTGCATAGGGCTGCAGTTGGCTGCAGTTGATCCCACCTGTTTTATGCAGCAGACCTGGCCATGTTGTTTCTCATGGCTTTCATATGTTTTGAATTCATTGTGAAATGTGATGCATAATGTTAGCATTGGATAAGGCTTGGATTCTTATCATGAAGTATAAAATGTACAAGAACCTGAATGTGTCGGACAGAACTGCAGCGGTCTCCTACCTGTTTTATTCGCTTTGAGATTTCAGTCAACTTATAGCCATTGATCACATCACGTGTCGTACCACCATGTCCAGGAAGGTCCACCGCAATTATATGAAAGTCTTCTTTTGGCAGATACCTTGTGACCATGTTGAATTCACTTTTGGATCCTGAGAAACCATGAAGTAACAACAAGGTGTGTTTGCATTTGGACTTCTCGCCTCTCTCGATGTACTCAAACGTAAAACCATCTGGTAATGTCAGCGTCTTTATTATGTATCCATTCCAAAAGTTACTAATCCTGATGAAGGATAATAAAAAGAAAGTGATGTAACGACGTCAACACAATCAGGCAGTCGCACACTCTTGCGTTGACAAATTAATTCCATCAGACACGTTACACTATGGATTTTGAAATGTGTGAAATCATCTAGAACAGATTAAAATCCAATCAAAAAGTGAAAAAGCATGTGACGAGAGAAATCATTGCACTCAACTAAATATTTTCCAACCACATTTTGAAATTAAGTTGCTGTGTCTGTGGTGTCATACAATATGTCAAGTGTTATGGCCTCACATTGTCATATGTGTTGCGTCATTTGTGTATTGTATTATACCGGTGTCAGCTGTAGTTTTGCATAGTCGTGCGTTGTAAATTAATATATAGTGTCATGCCTTGTCGAATGAAAATTAGTGCGCTGAAAGTTATTATCCAGGATCTTCGTCCTCTCTGCCTCCCTCGTACAAACCATATTCTTACACTTGCATAATTATTTTAAGGCAAATAATTAATGATTTTAATCAATATATACATGATGCTTACGAATCAACAGCAAATAAATATAAAGAACACATTGAAACTACCTGCGAGAGATTTCTGTCATCTCCTTGCACATGGACAGTCATGCTTCCGTTGCAGAAAGCAGCAGAATGAAGTTGATGGAATTACAGGGCGAAATTGAGTCCGTGGCTCATTCATCTCTCCGACAGACAACCACTACGTAGTATTTCAATTGTAACTAACAATTGCGCAATAATTATCTGTAATGTGTTACCTGATTTCTGCTGCTATATGTTATAATAAAACAAAGGATTACGTCATTTTCATTGTTTTGTCTATACCAGATTTCGCCAATAACGGTTAAATTTGGACGGTCCCCAGCGCATTGCTACTGGCGGAGTTGACTGTACCAATCAAACAGTTTGAAGTTAATAGAATCCCATTGCGTGTTCAAAGTAGGTTTTAATTGCCTTTCATGACACAACAACAACATTTCAATTGAAATGGATCAAAACAAATTGCACAGTTTTTATGTCTTGGTTAAGTCATCACACACGAACAAGGTGATACATCTGATTTGCCGCAGCTAGCGGTGATTACCTGTCCATGGTAAATTGGTAAATATACTAAACTCAAGTAATGGTCGGTGCTAAGCTGCAAGATCTTTGACTGATTGATTTTTAATTAATTTTTTTTGACAGATCAAAGTGTTATTAAACATATAATCATAAACGGTGGTGCAATGTAACCCCGTTAATATCACCTCGGTTAATATCACAACCCGTTTAATATCACTGCAGTTTGAAAACCAAGCTCTGCCAGAATCAACTATTCGTACCCGCTTAATATCACGACCCGCATAATATCACGATTTGTGGCTGGAAAACCATAGCGATAATAACGAGGTTGCACTGTACAGCTTACACTGCAGAAATTACTCTTAGCATTTGTTACATGACATCGAGCAACCGTTTCTTGATACCTATTCTAATTTTGGAGATGTTTCTATTGTTCTAATTTGATTTGATTAACTCTTCATAGCAGTCAGTATGTGCACCAATTTTCCAGCTATATTTTGTCGTGGAATATAATGGGTTTTATTGGCAATCACAGGAGGAAAATTGAGGTGACAATGAGGTTGTGCCAATGCAGGTGTGTCGTGTCAACTTCGTTGTGGAACGAACATCAAAAGAGAACAGTTGTAACAAGACTTGAAGCATTCAGATCTCTGACCGGCTATTTTGGTTTACTTCACAAAGTGATCAATCTTTTATAGAGACAATGATGCGGAGGTCAATATAGCTGCATTGTTTATTACTTTATTTTAGGCTAATTATTCAGCGAGTTGGTATTGGCAACTTAGCAGGGTGGCGTTTTACACCCACCCTTTTGTGGTAGCATGGTGGGCTGGTGGCAGGGTTTACCACCACATATAGAAGAACAACAGAGGGGCAGTTTCACCCCGTGAGTCACATGTTTATAAAAAGTGAATATAATATAATCAATTTAGTTTTAATGTGTTCTGTACATTTATTCGCTGTTGATTTAATTAATTTAATTATATGGTCACGACCTGTGTGTGACCCCGGTGGGGACACTCAGTCCAGGCCACGGATTCCAATCTCCGGCCCCTTAGATCTACTGCAACGACTACACAATTCTGAGCCATTGAAAACAGTACTTAGGCCTTTCGCGAAAGCAGACATGTCAGCCACACATCCCAGCAAACAGAATTCTACACATGTAGTAGGCAACTCGCCTCACCTCTCGATCGTCCTCAGGCAAAACAACGGGCGCCATTTGATGAGGGCACTTCCTGTCAAAATGGACGCCAAGACAATTGACAATGCCGTTTTGACAGCAAACGCAACGTAGTGGCTTGATCGATCCATTGTGCTTACTCGGAACTGTATCTTGCTCTGAGCTCTCCCTTGTTGCTTTGGAATGTACATGCGAATGATGCGACACAGGAACAATTCTTCACTGGAAGGCATCGATTGCAATGCTGCAATTTTCCAAGGTCATCAGCTGTTGCCACGCCCACCGTGGGTCTCGCATTCGTCGTCTACCTCGATGCTGTGAATTGCTGTTTTCTTTTCTTTTTTAAGCAGCTTCTTTATAATTTTACTAAATCCTCTTGGAGATTGGTATGCCGACATTGTGAAAATGGAGGTTGTTCTGCAGCACGAACCAGCTTTTCAACAGCATAAGATAAGTCAATCTTCGGAGCCATGTGTTGCAAGAGAACGAGTCTGGTTGTCATGGGGTCGAGGGACGCATGACAAAGATGGCGGACGTACACTCTCCTTTGCACCCTCCTGTTTCCACTGAGCAATTTGAAGGGCAAACTCTGAATAGCAGTCCCTCCTATTCGGATAGGTTGTCACCATCATTGCAAGACGGAAGTCCAGAATGCTTTTTATCGACAACAGATGGTGCTTATGACGCAAAGGACGTGGAAAATGAGCTCGATGGCGAAGAGGTAGGCCTAGCTCATAAGCCCAGTAGCCCTAGGGCTTAGATTAGAAACTGTAGGGATGTAGGCTACATGGACATTTTCTGCAAGAAAAGCATGCCAAACTTGACTTTATGTTTCTAGATTGTTTTGAAAAAAATCTTAGGTGACATAGCACACGTTATTTTGCAACATCTTTTATACAGCATTTCATTTCCCAACAGGCCAACATTTAACTGTAGACTTAATTCTCTTCTCTAATGAGAATGGTGTATTCAAGTCAGTAATCGTACTTGAATCATGTAGACATCAAAACCAACCCTGCCACAGATGGCTATGGTTATTCCACTGCTCAGTCACTGCAGCCCATATAATGGGCTGTCCATTGCCGTATATTTTTGAATGCTGAGGTAGTTGGGAAAGCCGAGCTGATAGTAATTTGATAACTGCACATATTTAAGCAGATTTATGTAAGTTTAGCGCTTCAGACAACTTTGTGTTTACTATGAATTTATCCACTTCATAAAATAACTGCGTGCAAACAGTAAACTGTGAAACTGATGCAAACCGCACTGATGGACATGTTCAGGCTGCCCATGCAGCTACAGAAAACAATGACCCTCCCTTTTATAAGGTTATGGTTCAGTGCGAGGGAGACAGGGACAACAACGCTGCGAGTGGCTCCTTGCCAAGAACTTTGAGTATACTAAATAAAATTGGCAAAACACGACACCATATATTTACAACGCATGACTATATAAACCTACTGCTGACAAACGTTGACACAAGAACAATCCAACGCGTAACCCGTATGACGATGTGACACCGCAACATTTGACACCAGACATGCACACCATTTAGTTAGAATACAGGACTCACAGACACAAGATGCACACGCCACCCAGATTTATAAATCTCACGTACATAAGACGTACAACACACTGGAGGGAAGACCAAGATCGACACATTACCCAGTTCTACAAAACTCACAAACATTAAGACTTGGACGCCACCTAGATTAACAAATCTTACTAAAAAACATCCGCAAAAATTCTCACAACATCAAAATCATCATAAACTGATACAGTCATGTGGTGGTCAATGCATTACGTCATGACTAGCCTCCTTTGTATGTAGACTCGTATTCATTCCCTATACTCAATTTTGTTGTATTGCCCTGTTTGTTCAGTTAACGTTGGACCTGCTTGCGGGAAGCTATTGCTTTGTGTAGTCTTTGGATTGAGTGTTACCCCAGCTCAACACAGTCAAGCCTGTATTAGCGGCCACCTCTATAGAGCAGCCACCTGTGCCTAAAATCCATCATCATCATTTTTAGTGTGGAACCCAATAAGCCATTGGATTTTTCATGGGGCACATACATAGTAAAAAGGGCAAATAGCAGGAGACAGTTGTAATCTACTTTAGAAATTTTGCCAAAAGCAATCTTTTGTCATAGAATGATAATAGGGCACCTCCTGAATAGATTCCACGTGTCGCCCTTAAAAATATATATAAATAGGTTTTCTGGTGACGTCACTCAAATCGGTGGCTTTAACCGCAGTTCAAAAATGCAAAATAAATACTATTTAATAACTCATACAAATCAAGGAAATGTTGTTTTGAACAGATTGCTTAATATTGGCATCAGTTAGTATGACATGTGGTTTGGTAAACCAATATATGATTGTTGAAGTGCGCTAGCTGGCTGGAAGTTCAACTCAAAGAATAAAACAACGCCTTAGTCCGCCATTATT
>OFHS01004406.1:0-14121 GCA_900245855.1 Calvadosia cruxmelitensis | reverse complement strand
CTGAACCTGATAGACTGAGATGCATTATGCTGAGTCCTGCCGTTGGCCCGGCGGCGTAGCCGCTAGTCATATCTAAAATAGCTTAATCTAGAGTGTTCTGATTACATCATATACTAAAAATAAATCACTGGTACCAATCCTTCTAGAACATTCTACAATATTCTAGATTTGTTACAAGGTTAATCGATGGTTTGGTCACCAGCGTGTGCTAATCTCCCATTCACAGCCCGAGTAGAGTGACTCGGAGACATGTTAGGTTCAGGGGCCACTCAAAGCTCACTCACAGATATAAAGGAAGACTGTTTGTAGAGACTAACAAGGGTAGAGCAATGGACCGGCAGCCAGGGGTCGTGGGTTTGACTCCCACATCGTGCTTTAGTTTTTCTGTGATGAACAATCTCGGTTTCCAACACCACTTGCCTTTTGACAAGCGAATTTGACTATTATGATGCAGTCGAGATCCCGGCAGACATCTGGTTCAATTTCCAAATAGGAATTTTCTTTGAAACCTTAATTAAAGCCTATATTATTGCTCTATATGTACTCGTTATGAAAGTCATCTTCTTTAACAGTTACTATTTTGGTTATCTTTCTGTAAATATCAAAACTCGTTAAAGCAGTCCACTTTACTAGTTTTGTAAATTGTAACTTGTCTTTTATACTCCGTCTTTCACAATAATTTTTAACGAGTTAGCAAGCTCATAATGATATTTGATCTTGGATATATGTTTTCCCACAGCTACATGCAAATTATACAAAACACGAGTATCGTGAAACACGTACACTGCAAGCCTACTACATGGCAAGGTTTGTTGAGGTATTGACGGAGTCCGGCGATGCTGTCATATTGTGCGGTGACATGAATCATGAAGAAGACGAGATTGGAATGCAGACGGTTTTGACGCTTGGGAATTTGAAGAGCGCTTGGGAAGAGTCTGAGAAAAAGGTTTCCTTTTATTTCATTCATCTTATATAATTGTTTCCTGTGAGTTAAAATGGCTGCAGTGGGCAGTTTTACAGTCAAACCTGTAATGTTCTCCTTGATAATTGACTCAAATGAGAACAAGTAGGTTCTTGCTCAAACTTCCAAGATCTAATATCAATAATCAAATGGTTGCGCCATCAACATTGTCCAATACACCTCTGGGGTAAACTGATGGCGCAGTTAGTTTTATTGGTACAAAACGGAGGCTACATAGAAGAGAGGCTAATTCGTTAATCCTTTACACGTTTTGAAACAGGTCAAAAGTAGCAACACATAACCAATCAGATAGTTAGTCCCTAGCAAGCAACCAATCAGCAATTGATGAAGCGACTTCAAGTCTTCATTTAAATAGTTTTACCAGCAGGACAGGGGTTAATATTATACCAAAACCTGTCTTAAGCGACCAATAAAATGTGGTCTCTCAACACAGGTGGTCACTGTGTAATGGTACGCTGTATTGCACAGTGTTGTAGGCTTGTTGTAGCTTCCACGTTTTGCGCTAAAGATAGAAGGTTGGGTTGACCCTGGTGATATTTTTAACCCGAAATCTTTCATTTGTGAGTCTGATGCCCTCCCAACTGAATTTTCTCCACTGGGCTATCAGTAGCGTAATGCTAATATGTAGATGCTCAATAACAATATGGCCAAAGGAGCTGCAGAAAAAGCCCTAGTCACACCATTTCATCGCTAAGATATGTGCGAGTTTCAATGGACGGATCAGTAGACCTAAGCTTCTCGCGGCGAGTTCAAACTATGCACATCATTCATTCTTCATGCACAGCTTCAAAACTGCAAGTGGGTTCTTAGCTGCTGGTGATTGGTCAAAATTAAAGAATGAAAGTAAGGTGTGATGCTAATTGGTCGTTTTCTGGACCATTGTTTTGGATAAACAATGGAAAATACTGTCGCTTGCCAGTAACGTGTTGGTAAGGCAAGCCAATCGAGTACTCGCACCAGTAATCTGCTACTTGTAATTCAAGAGAGTTTTAGCTATGATTTGGCCGAGGGTGTAAAACTTGTAGGTTACTTGACGATAATTCCATTATTCACATACATGTAAATGTTGTAATTAACAGACTAGGACAGCGACAATATCTCCTGAATGTAACGCATTGTGTGTCGACTGATTAGTTTTAACAGTTTTATAAATCCGCACAAGAAACTAAGCTACAACATACATAACGTCCCATATCTATATCTAGACTTCACAAATTAACTTCTTATTGCTTGTATCAATGTTTGTTTAAATCCAGGCTTCTGCTGCTCATTAGCAGGCACAGATTTTCTAGCTCTGGGAAACTGCAAGGCTCTGGTTGTTGTCAGTTTTAGAGACACATGACATAGGGGTAATACTCAACTAGGTCAAAGTTGATTAATGCAGATTGGTAGAGAATCTAGCAAAGCAGTTTTTGAAAAGGTTGCCTTGAATTTGAGCTATGTTTTCTAGAAGATCGATGAAAATTATTGCTATGAAATGTCACCTCCAGTTAGCTGTGTTTGCCTTTTCAAACTGTTGCACTGGCATGTTTCTAAAGGATTGATTTCAGTCTGTTGGGAGCTGTGTCTGTGCTGAAACAATGCGAAGCAGCTCATATCAGCTAGTAATATGTAAAACAGAACTTAGAAAATCCCCAGGAAACAGAAAATGAGTCCTTGTTCAGGACCTGAATGGAAAACGTGTATGTTACGCCGGATTAATCCGGCGTGGAGTTAGCCTACGCCAAAACAAATTTGGCGTACGTCCTCCGAAAGTTTGTAAATCCCAGGGGTTGGCGTACTTTTCCTTATTGAATTGAAGGCGATTTGAAGCTTCTGTTGAGATTATAATCAATCTAAAAAATTTTGGCGTACAAGAGTATAAAAGTTTGGCGTAAAATCCGGCGTACGATTTACGAGTTTTCCATACGGGGTTCAGGACATTCTATTGTATACGCTGGCATTAAAATTAACTTCTAATGTTTCTTTATTTAGCTTTCTCAGACATGTCTGACCTGTGGACACCCAGAAGGTCAATTCTCTGAAGGCGAAGAGCAAAAATGCATTGATTTCATTCTGTTCAATCCCGACACGTTCGTTAGTAAGGAGTGCGGTTTAGACCTTCATTTGATTCCTGGCACTAAACAGTCCTTCTCAGATCACGTCGGAGTGGCAGCAAAACTGAAGATTTGTGGAGGTAAGGTTCTTTTTCACTGACGTTTGTCATCATCCAAATTACTGTCGATGTTGGTCTGCTCTCTTCAGTCCTGTGAATTGTACTCAAACATGTCTTAAGTTGAAGTGTTTGAGTCAGTTGTGATATTAACCGAGGCGATATTAACAGGGTTGCACTGCAGTGTTCTTATGCGTCTCAACAAATTGCTCAGCAGCAGTTATCAGCTCAACACAACTTACACAAGAGACCAGTGTTTCAGGCAATTTCTTGTTTGCATTTAACCTTATACACTATGCAACTACAGTCGACTCCGCTTAATTGTACCACATTAGGAGACTGTTAATTTGGACCAATTAAGCTATTCCAATCAAATGAGAGTCTAATTAAGTGATGTCGGCTTGTATTATGATAATACAAGCCGACATAAGATTATGGTTGTTCAGATCCAATTGTGATATCAGGCTGGTCATGCTTGTCTTCCTTGGGGCTTTCAACACATAGAAACATATCAGTTACAACATGTTATGTGTGGGCTGTGCTGGGAGTTCTAAGAGACGAAGATGGAGGCTTTCGTATTCCATAACATAAGTATATTTGATAGATGGAATAATAGACAATTAGACATATTGCTGATCCCAAGACAGGGAGAGGTGACAGAGTTCCAAGGAGTACATATGGCCGTTGGTGTCAGAGCTCTATATGTCGTGAGACACAGCGTATAACACAAGACAGGCTGAGTTCTTGACACAACGAGGTACAGACGGGAAAGAGAATGATTACAAGATGACACGGCTACATGTTCTTGTGATCACTTGACTATATAATGACGACATCACGTTCACACTAACCACACTACAGCCACTACAGAGTTGAATCCCAGATGCCTAATTGACATCCAGACATCCCAATTCGCTAGACCACACCGACACATAGCCTTGCATTGAATGCATAAAATGACACAATTCTCCGCAGAAAATAAACGGATTATTCTTGCATACAGTTAACAGTTGCAGTGGACAGTCAAACCTGTGTTAGCAGCCACCTCTATAGAGAAGCCACCTGTGTATAAAGGCTACTCTTTACAACCCCAGAATGCCACCTTCTATAGAAATCAACCTGGACAGAAAGGTCACCTGTCTATAAAGGTCATTTCCCCCAGGTCCCAAAGGTGACCATTATAGACAGGTTTCACTGTATTACAATTTTAGGATTTTCTAAATATCAAAGTGCTCTGTACGTTTTAAAAATCTTCATTTCAGGGAATCAAACTACGGCTAATTGCAAAGCAAAGGATTGTTCTCGTCATGTCGAGATTTTGCGAGAGCTAAGTGGCATTATGTCACATGCCATGAAGCAAGTGGAAGACATCCAATGGCAAAGAACTGGGGTCATCTGGTTCATCTTCCTGATATTTCTATTTATGCCTGTCTTTTCGGCAGACAGCTTTCATATCATCTTCCCAAATGTCCAGTCATTTTCTGGAAAAGTTGTATTCGTCATGCAGATTATAGGTGTTGTTGGTTGTATTATTTACGCTTGGATCTTAGGAATCAACAGACGGATGGAAGTCAATTGCTTTAAAAACTGTTTGAAGGAAATTGAATTAAAACTGAAGTATTTTGAAAATTTGTAGAATTTTGTGAGCATCAATCTATTTAACCATTTTGTATTTTGTAGGGTTTTGTGACATGTGCAACATGAAATGTATTGAACAAAGCCTGATGAAATGTAATTTGTGAGTTTATAAAATACACTTGTCAATGTATTCCAGCTGTTTTGTTTTCTCGGATGTTTCCAGATAAGCCGTTGCCATTAATTGTTGTGATACATAAGGTGAACCGTTTGGGACTACAGCCAAACCCGGTTGAATTGGATATTAAGCGAAATGAATTTGCAAAACCAGTATAGTAAATGAAATTTTAGGTTAAGCAATTTGAAAGTAAAAATGACTGGTTACTTAAATGCATATAGCAACAAATAACAGCGCAGTGAAACCTGTCTATAATGGTCACCTTTGGAACCCGAGGAAAATGACCTTTATAGACAGGTGGCCTTTCCGTCCAGGTTGATATTCTATACAAAGTGTCATACAGTATTGGGGTTTTAAAGAGTGACCTTTATACACAGGTGGCTGCTAATACAGGTTTGGCTGTATATGAAACAAATTACTTTCAAAAAGCACCTTGTTCAACCGAATGACTTTTGTAAGCGTAAATGTCACTTTATTTAACGAGAGTAACCCAATAAGCCAATGGCTTGTCTCTCTTGAGACCCTTAACAATTAAAACCACAGAAGACAACGAATATATGTGTCGGCTGGTCCGGGAGTCAAACCCGTTACGCCTGACTGGCAACGTCACGTACTAGCCTCTAGACGACACCGACTTTTCTATAGTAAACTCATTTTTTATATTTATAAGCTCCTAAACCATCTAACGAACAAAGAGAGACCTTTTATTACTGGAGAAGATCACGAAGATGTACATAATAAATTACAGTACTAGACACAAGCGCAATTTCAGTAATGAGCAATTAATCACTTCCAAAGGCCTCCTGAGATCCGGCTGCATCCTCGCCAAGGATTGGAATGCACTTCCCAATGAAATGAAGGTTATGAAGGATTTGTCACAGTTTCGCAATTCATTTTATTTGAAACGTTTAAAGTAGATGTTTTGATGCTGTACTTAGGTTTTGTTATAATGTAATGTAATATCATTCTTTAGACTGTCGGCCTATTCACACGGATGTGATTATCAATATAGCACTGTATAAATAAAAGTTTACAACAAGATACGAAAGCTGAAATAGGCTAATTGCAGTGTGTTCAAATCAAACTAGAAGTAAAGTCAGTAAAAGCAAGGCGTGCAAACAGTGCAGCCGAAATGACTCTGGTACAATGACGTCACACCTCCTTCAGTAACGCGGGAGAATCAAAATAAACAACAATTATTTGTCTCAAGATGGCGGAGTCAGAGGAGCGACAACCTACAAACGATGCTACAGAACTCGACGGCATCCAAGCACAAATTGCCGATCGCAGCGCTGAAAGCCTTGCACCTCTTTTAGAAGAAGTTTGTGAATGGCTCACGAAATTAATACCGCTGGAAATTACTCCAGAGAATTTTCTCGATGTTTTAGACACAGGTGTGTCTTTGATAGAATTGCTTCTTGTCATCCAAGCGAAGGCTGCAAAACACAAACTGGCTGTTAAAGTACCGCATGCTAAGATTAAATGCCACAAGAATGCATCAAAGGAGTCTTTCTTCGCTCGTGAGAATGCTTCACAGTTCTTGAACTGGTGTCGCGAAGCAGGGATCGAAGAAGCTACATTATTTGAATCTGACGGATTGGTTTTGCATCGCCAACAAAAGAATGTTGTTTTAACTTTGCTGGAACTGGCCAGATATGCTACTCAATTTGGTATTGAACCACCTGGGATTGTAAAGTTAGAGAAGCAAATTGAGATAGATGAAAGCAGAAAGCAAACTGGGACTTCTGAAGCAGATCTGAAAGACTTAGACGCAGAGGTATGTTGTATTTCAGACCTGCTTCATTCATATTATTTGCCCGTGGCTGTTTGCTCAACTGGTTATAATATTATTTGTAAATAGGTCCGAAGACTGGCCATCAAGTACAAAGTAAAAATCAAGAAAGTCAAAGCAGGAAAATATATCGTCGAAGACAAAATATCCATACTCGTTCGAGTAAGTTCATTCAAAGTTAGTTATCTGAATTTACGTTCGCAATGCTTCTTTGGTTACGCGAAACAATTGGACACCCTGCACGACATTAATAATTATTATTTTATTCAATGTCTGTTTGGTTTTAGCCAAGGCTCAATCTAAATTCTTTTGTCCTTGGTAATTGATGTTGAACATAGAACCGTAAACTTTGATCCTTGCCACAAATTACAGATGCCAAGAACCTATACAATTTGTTGCCCCAAGATTATGTTTTGAAACTTTTTCATTCATTTCTTCCGTTGAACAACAGTTTGGATGCTGAACATTGTAGCGCATAGGTCTTATACTTGTTTTTAAAGGAAGTCCAGTAAAATTGTATTGACAAATATTTATTATAAATTCTATTAAAAATGTTTGTAAAGTTATGTGAAAGCGAACAAATTGCCTGTGGATTCATTTTAAGAGGTAAACGACTAGAAAACACCTGGAGGATATCGTAGTGGCTACAAGATGGATTACCCACCATTCAAAACTAGCATCGTCCTAATATAAGCTGTTTTAATGGCGAGGTTGGCCTGTGTTTTACAAATCTGTCAGCTTGATTGCCGCGTCATCTGGTTGAATTTTTACGTACATAATACCGGTTCCAATATAACAATTCTTTTAAACCGCAAAATTGACTTTGAAAGGACTTTCTATATTGTAGATATTGCGTCACCATGTCATGGTTCGAGTTGGAGGCGGATGGGACACGCTAGAAAATTTCCTCATTCGTCATTCGCCAGAAAAAATTGGCAAAGTACTTATTGGTAAGTATTTTGTAAGCTGCTGCAAAAGTTCCCTTTCACTGTTTGAAGCTAGTGATTTTCGATCTCAAATTGCTTTCAAGGATTGCTTACCAGCCATCCCAATAGCCATGATTGATTAATTGTCACATCAAGTTCTTTCAAATTTTCACACAACTAATATTGGAGGACCGTGCACGGGTCTGTTGATTAATTAAATGTTGTGCTGGACATTTAATTGTTTTATTTAAATTGAAATTTTGCCATAATCTAGCTCAAATTTCGGACATTCCACATTGGAAATTTTACTCAGAAGCTCCTCTTTGAAAAGCAGTAATTTTACTTGCATTGTACTGGTTACATTTGTAGAAAGGTAATTGGAATTGGAACTAGTTACTGTAAGTACTTGTAACTAGTTACATAAAAGGAGGAACTTTACAGCACTAGTCTAGCGATAGAAATTGAAAGCATGTACGTCAGATCCGGTAAACGATGTGTGACAACCAAATTAATTTGACAACCCCATTACGTCATATCCGGTAAACTGTATGTTACAATGGCAACCTAATTATTTGAATTTATTTTCAATTTTTATTTGCCTTCATAGCTACTCCTCAAGGAAGAACCCACGGGAAACTCATTGTTGTTAATAAAAATACTTAAAATGTGTATATTGTAAATATGTTTATACCAGTACTGTGTTGTTAAGGTAATCCTTACTTGTAGCAGTGGTCACAGATACAAGACAAGAAATTGCTTGAACACAAGATATCCTTGCCAAAGATCCTTTGGAATGACAAGACTTAATGTCAAAGAAAGGGAAAGGCATTGCAAAGCGAGAGCAACAGACTGCATTGTATTTATATTGAATATATTAACATCCTGCTGTAAAAATATATTAATCATATTTACTAGATTTTATTAGGCACCAGTAACAATGAACATTGTCAAAGTAAATAAGTAATTTGAAATAATTATAGAACTGCATAACCAACATGGTTGAGAAAATGAATTACGCCTTGTCGCCTCCTATACTGATGTTTTCATTGGTAATAAAAAGGGTAACGTCAAATAAAATATCCAAACTGAAAAATATACTCAAAGCAAGAACACAGTCAATGAACTCCAAGCTTGCAAAGCGCAATTTACTAATAAAATGATATTTTTATTTCATGGTTAGGAAGAGTTAGCGCGCCATTTGTATTATGGCGTGAAACGAACAAAATATATAACAGAAGCCGACTGTAAATCATGTTTTGTATTCGCAACTAAAGCGAAGACAACGATACAGTGCAGAAAGAGTCAAGAGAACGTCACGAACGGATTTAAAGCTAAATTAGCAAAATTCAAAACTGGGTGTATGTACACAGATTGTGTGCAAAGTATGTTTGAAAGCTATCACTCCTTCAATTGGTATATTGTTCAGTTGTCCCAAATCCAGAGCACGTAACGTCTTCAATCAAAGCAAGGTTCCAAACCCAAAGGCTTGCGTTCGTCTATAAGCTACCAACCAAGGCACTTGCCACACAAGGTCGCATGTTTCCTCTGAATTAATACAAACAGTAGCTACAAACGTTTTCCATTTATACAACATTGCAGCCTCGGTTGCGATCGCGGAAGGGATTTTCAGATGCAGGGATTTTGATGAGGAGTGGATCTGCTTTTTGCTCTTTCTCGCAATAGGCAACAATTCTGAAATGACAAGCAAGGAAACAGTCAAATAAAATACCGCCTGGGTCAAGCATAATACAATGAAACCTGTCTATAATGGTGACCTTTGGGACCTAAGGAAAAATAGACAGTGGCCTTTCCATCCAAGCTGATTTCTATAAAAAGTGTTATTTGGGGGTTATGAAGTGCAAGTGGCCATTATACACAGGCGGCTGCTCTATAGAGGTGGCCACTAATACAGGTTTGACTATACAGTAAAACAGTATATCACAGCACTTCTTTGGGACATCATGCTGGGCACGCTAAAATAGCAAAACCTTCCAAGGTTGTACTTAATGTGAAATAAAATGATACGCAGGAACCAGTGCACCAAAATTACATGACGTTCTAACAGATAATAATAATCAAACGTAGCAAAACAACGCTATCAGCAATTGCAATATTGTGATTACCAAATGTCGGTGATCTCAAAATAAAACTCCAAATTAAAAATCAATGGAAATGAGATTGAAGAGGTTTTATAAAACAGTAAGGCTCAGTTTAAACGTCGCTCTATCGTCGCGTCGAATTAAATTGAATTTTCGGCGGCAGTTTTTCAAAAGCCACATGATTCACATCCACTCTTCATAAACTAATCCGGGGCAAACCTGCTTTTGGATCATGAGTCTTTGGGATTAGACTCCGTACAGAAGAAACTTGATGGGTGCTCAAGAAAAACACTCATACTTTAAAAATTTCAGGGGAAAAGACTCTTATCCCCTATCAGCATCTGCACGTCAAATTGTTAATTTCGAAACCACTATCAGCTTGGTGTAGACTAAAGTCTTCATCACAAACTGAACAAGCAAAACAGGACGTCAGCACAAAATTCCGCCAGCAACATTTGCTGAAAACATGTTCTTGGTCTGTCTGGGAAACCGTAAATGAACCTGCCTGCCTAGTAACCCATCGTTTTCACAGGATCTTTCCGAAGCTACCTTTCGATAAGCAACAACCTGTCTTACAGCTGCAACTTATTGTGGTTACGAGACGCGATAGATGAGATTGGTTGTTTAGAAATTTCTACGAAAACAGGTCAGGGCCAACAGATTCTGCAACAGCAACTATCAAAATCGCCGCACGTTCGCTTTCACAAGAACAAAAACAGTTGTCGTGAAAGATTGATAAACCTCATTTTGATATCAGATCGAAAACGTTTCATTGGGAAGCGATAGCTACTTAATTTAAGTCTAAGTCTGCCAACAGCGATTCAACAACAGAACAGCTGCATTGAGGGAAGTTTAGGTCGTAATAACTTGACGTGTTCCCATCACAACATCAGAGGATTAACACACTCGTGTTTGATCATATCTGCACAGCGGATGGCATTCTGCAACTAAAAAGCAATGATTTGGGCGGTACATGGCAAGCTGAACTGCAAATAAATTACAACGATGCGAGCACTCCTTCACGGTCAACGGCAGCCATATCATTTCGAACCAAGACCAAAGCTGCAAAACAGAGACCTGAGAGCCAATCAGCTTCCTCTAAATCGCAGCATTTCACCTTCCTAGCAACATTCACACTGCACCTAATGCTTCCTTGCTGCTGGTTCATAAGCTTGCTAAGTTACTTACTCTCTTGCTGACGTTGAAAGCTTTTGTCTGCTGACTTTGACTTCTTGTCGAAGCTGCATGACTTGCCGCTTTAGTTGCTGCGTTTGTTGCGCTTGAGTATTCTGCCCGAACATTGCTTCTGATGTCAAAAAGTGGACGCACTAAAGCCAGGCCAATAAACTCAACACACCCAGTTCAAACGAGAAGAAAGACAAGAAAGCACAACCAAAGGACTGGGACTGACATTCATTTCCGGATTCTTGTTCAATGGGTCACGTGGATTCTTGCAACGTAATGCAAAGCTCAGCATGAAATTTTCCATTTAATTTTTCAATTATTTAATGCCAAAATCAGCTTTGACATTTTCCTAAGTATCAAAAGCTACGCAGTAGATACACTACTCGTAATAATCAGTGTATGTATTCTTTTTGTAATCGTGTCGTTCCCCTTTGGAACTCATTACCAGACGATGTGGTGACGTCAGAGTCGCTTTATTCCTAAGTAAGTTAGATAATGTTAACTTTTCACAATTTTGTAAATCATTTTAGGCTGTATTTAAGTGCAAGTCCTTCTTGCCTGTACTTGCCTGTCAAATGTATGTATGTATTTTTCAACATCTTTGACAAATAAATCAAATAAAATAAAATAAAATAAATCACCACCATTTGCTTTTTCACTTATTTAATGCAAAACCAGCTATAAAACTTTCCTTGTACCATTTGGTTTTTCAATTATTGTTTTAATGCAAAAGCCATACAGCTATAAAATTTCCCTTGTAAAGTTTAGCTAGTCGTTTGAGAAATCTATTCTATTTTACTTAAATTATTTTCATGTATTACTTTCGGTTATTAGCCTTTTAGTTTATTAGTTAAATTTTAAGTGCAGTTTTTTGTCGCAATAGGTAAAGACGATACTATTTGATATTAAAAGAAATTGTGGAGCGCTCAAATATTTGAGAGTGAGCAGCTGTAATTTTGCAAACATTGACATTTGATTTAAAAAGTAAAATAAAATTAATTTATGATCATTTATTCTGAAATCCGGTAAGCATAATTAAAGCCTTTTCATTGAGCAGATGTATGAAACAAAATAAATTACTAAAAATAATAAATGTGAAGCCTACGCGTAAAGCTTTTTCACTGAGCAGATATTAAATGTGAAGCCTATGTATAAATGCAGCCCTGGAATGGTTTATATTGGTTTTATTAAAAATTGTTACTAGCTAAGAGAAAGCATGAAGAAGAAATTTAGGAACACAAATATTTGGATATATATAAGCGGCTGGTTTTACCAACCGTTAAGCGACATCCATTGTAATCAGTAAAGTGGTCTTTGGGCAAAACATATAAAAATGTCTAAAAATTCATTAATGGGAGTCAACAATATCGTTTTTCATTTCTGTAAGCCATTTTGTAGCATAAATATGAACTTCACAGAGAAAACAGCTAGAAGAAAAACTACAGTTCTTAAAGTGCGATTTATATTCTATTGCGAGTTAAGGGTCAGCTGCAGCAAAGCCAGCAGCATGCAAAGATACATTTGAAGTCTAGGGATACAATATAAAGCAGAAGGGTATGGCGTCACTGAGGTCAAGTAAGAGTGCAGATAGAAGTGAAGAAATATTTGTTTGCAACAGTCAATGCTTCACAGGAATTATTCATTTCGTCCCACAATTGCCAAGAGGAGTTTCTTGTAGTCCCCGCTACAATCTCCTTGAATCATTTTGAAGACTGTTTTGTGATAACGTTGAAGGAACGCCTCTTTGATCTCCATCAAATCCACCTAAAATTAAAAAAAGGAAAGAAAGACAATTAGCACTAAGCAGGAAGAGGATAGGATATCTGAATCAGGCATGACCCCCATCATCTTGTCCCAACCTCCTTTCTATTCAAAACCTCGATCTTTCTTAACCCTTGTCCTGCTTACAAAACTAGTTGAATAAAGACTTGAAGTCGCTTTATCGATTGCTCATTGGCTGATTGCTAGGGACTAACTTTCTGATTGGTTATATGTTGCTACTTTTGATTTGTTTNGATCTGCCGTCGCATATGAAGATGGTTGGCCCTGGGTTACAGGCATCACAATAAACACAGTACCACTGAGTAGATTCATAACATGTACACTACGTGGTTGCCCCCGTAATAAAATCACCTCTTGACCACTTTAGTTTGGCTTCATTAAAGGAGCGGCATCTTTAGATAGTAGAAACATTGCAGAGAGAATTTACAACCAGAAAGACTTAGTTCTATAAAGCGGATGCTTTTGTTGAATATAATTATAAGCATTGCAGGTCTGGTCTATACATTAATTATTTATCTTTCTTCCTCCAACTTTGATACAGTGAAACCTGTCTATAATGGTCGGTAACCTTCGGGACCTGAGAAAAATAGAACTTCTAGACAAGTGGCCTTTCTGTCCAGGGGGTTACGAAGAGTGGCCTTTATACGCAGGTGGCTGCTCTATAGAGGTGGCCCCTAATACAGGTTTGACTGTAGTAAGATCAAGTGTTCAGATGATTGAATTTACATTCAGTCAAACCTGTCTTAAATGACCAGCAAAGGGACAAATGAAAATGGGGTCTCTTAGCACAGGTGGTCTCTTAAGACAAGTTGGGTTGCATTTGCTTACCTCTGATCGCGAGACAACAACCCTAATGAGACTGCTGTCGTCGGTTCCAGCTCCTTTCATTGACCTCCACAGCCTCTCAGCAAAGTACTCAGCTGGATTGCGTGCACACATCACTATCAAAAGAGACACATACGATTATGATTTAATCAAAAGTTTTAACAAACAAAAGTAAAAGTGTCATTTGTTTACAACGAGGATAACACAAAATGCCAATACTTTATCATCCTTACGGTCGTCATATGAGACACACCTAATCAACAGCTGTTGTTATCTATGGTGTTGCACTTACGATCTTCATATTGAGTATTAGATTCAACAAAACACAGAGAAGAAAAAGTGAGAGGAGTTTAATCGGTTTACCGATGCACTTGAAGCCAGCCTTCAAATCGCCAGACATTTCTCGGTCAATGCTATTGAGGATGTCTCGCTGGGAGATCTATAAACCAGAAAAGAACACAAATGGGATTCTTCGCACAAAGCCTAATCGCAAGGAATTCTGACAAGCTCAATATTTGCATATATGCGATTATAAAATGCACTATGTTTCTGAACTGAGATTTCGTACATGTTCAGTGAACATGTTTGTTCACATATAGAGGCAAAAGGTCCCTGCATATATTCT
>OFHS01004404.1:0-14129 GCA_900245855.1 Calvadosia cruxmelitensis | reverse complement strand
TTATTATTATTATTATTATTATACTTTACTGAAATTCGGCATGGAAATCTTTTTCTTGCTGTATGCATATGACTGGTGTGCACTGTACCATGTGCTTTCCTGTTTGGCATTCAGCGTTAGGAAATAAGGGGAGCTAAGCACACTGAGGGTACTAATGGACAGAACCCTCCTGCTATAGCTGTAACTGTCTCAATGCAATGTCCCGATGAAAACTAAATAGAGATGCAATGAAACCTGTCTAAAACGGTCACCACTGGGACCAGAGAAAGATGACCTTTATAGACTGATGACCTTTCTGTCCCGGTTGATTTCTATAGAAAGTGTCATTTTGGGGTTACAAAGAGTGGCCTTTATACACAAGTGGCTGCTATCTAGAGGTGGCCGCTGATAATGCTTTGAAAGTAGTCATCATTGCATATGATGCTTGTGGCATAACAGAAATTAAGATTTGTCTGTCATTTAGATGTGACTGAACAAGCTGCTTTGTGTTCTAATGATCAATCTTGTAATTTTGCAGTTATTGAGTTTGCATGATATACAACGTAATGTGATTGATTATTTATTTATTTTCAGCTTGAAGATGTCGACGTTGTTGTAGCAGATTTTGTCCAAGGAGCAATTAAAACGAACTTCCTTGCTGCTTGGGATGACCTGGGCGATGACTTTGAAATGCAAGACACCTTTGCCTTGACCTCATTAGCAAACATCAAAGGTCAGTAGAAAGTTCAAAATATATAATAAATTTATAATCTCTGGATATTAATAATAATGAAATACTTTAAGGAATGTTGTTTCGACTAGAATGCACAATGGAGATTTTGATGACAATTTTTGTATAACCAAAGTAAGCTAACAGGAGAGTACTTGGATGATCAAAGTCATTCAAAGGCGATAAAAGAACTCAGAGGGAAGTAAACGCTAACCTTCTGACAAAGCTTAACAGCAGCTCGATCATTGAAAAAATCACTCCGAGATTTGGTAACGTAACATTACAGAAATGCAGTACAAATATAATGTGAGAAAAGTATTATTTGGGAAAAGAAATCTTTTTAATTACTGATGGAAATTGGTAACTTTTTATATATCTGCCATGAAATTCAAGGTGAACTCGAAAATAAATACGTTGATGATGCTCATGACCTTGCTCATGACAATCGGGAAAGTGTCAGTAAATTGAACTCTGTTTTTTTTTTAAATTTCAGAGGCTGTGCAGAAGATCACAGCTTTTATGGGGATGACAGCCAGCGAAAGATCGGACCGAGTCTCACCAGAGAAGAGCTCACACACGCTGCTCTTAGCCGGCGTCTACCGAGGTGGCGTCGACGTTCTCGTGCGTGCTAAATTAGCCGAAAAGGACGGCGTCACAATGCAACTCACCGTTCGAAGTGGAGACGCTGTCGCCTCTGAAGTTGTCATGTCGGCTGTCGGATAGAAATAAACCGACATCGCGAATATAATTCCAGGAAGAGTAGCCCTCTTTCCAAATTTGTAACCCAGTGTGACGTATCTCAACATGGATTATTCTTGTTGGTAGCTCACGATTGTTCCCTTTACCTCGTACCTTTTCTCTCTCTTTCAAATCAATGAGCCGCGTGCTTCGAGGAATCCTCTTCGCCTTTGCGCATGCTTGATAATTCAGTGAATGAAAACATTCTGATTTGTTCCAATGTTTCCCAAGAATTCATTCTGTTCACGTATTTATTTCAACCGCAGTACAGTGTATACAATGATTAAATAACGAATCAGGTTTTTAACGAGACATCTTAGTGAAATAAGTAAAACATATCACGGTTTTTTGACCAAACCAGGCAGCAACAGATAGCTACAAAGTTTTCGCCAAAATGCAAATCTTATGTACTTGTTTGCTGACTTTGTCCCTTGCTCGAAGCATATCTTTCTCGTGTTTATATGGACATATGAAATTACGAGCTCGTTTTTCAGTTACTGAGAAAACAAATCTAAAACCAGCGGCAGGATTGGAAGAAACGCGTGTTATAAACAAAAGATCACAATGAACAAACAAATAACGCGGTTCTTAGAAATCGAATCACGACTCCTTAAAATACCCAGATGGGGTGCTGATTATGAACAAAAACAAAAAATAAAGTATTTGAGCTGTCTGAAAATAGAAACAGGTCTTAAGAGTGCGGTTTGGGTAGTATAATTGTGTGGTGTTTATTTGGTTTTATCCCATAACAGTGTTGTCGTAAGGACTTGCCTTTAGCCACGCGATCGATTGATTATAAATGGTGGTGGATTGTTCTTCTCTCTGTCGTATCCTTTGTTCGTATTAACCAATCAGAGGACGCGCTGCGGCTGCTGGACACTTGGCTGTGTGGAACATCACTTCGTTCACCAACGTTCAACTCGCCATCTTTGTTCGACGTTTGGAATTATCACGAAAACTCGAACCGTTTTCCTCGCTGGAACCGTTACTCGAAATCGTGACGTTGTTGTTTTATTTCGAAAAGAAAGCTGGGAGATTTTACGAAATCAACGTTGTACTTTGGAAGGATTTCTCAAAGATTTAATCCCTGTTTTTATCGTTGCGAGTTTTGCTCCGTTTGCCGTTCTCGTCCTCGAAGAGCGGTCAATTTACCGTCGTTGGAGGGAATTCGCGCACTGCTGAAGTAAACCCAAGAAGCTCCGAAGGATATTTTGGCCCCTAGTTGTACCAAGGACAATTTGAGTGGTCCAGAAAGTCCTTATTCTCTGGTTATTGGTTTTTGTTGTTGGATTTCTTGCTAGAGGTAACTCGCTGTCAGTTTTCGAGAAGAAATCGGCTAATTGTTCCTCGCCTCATCCTGCAGGCTTTTGATCAGATCGTTCTTGTAAGTCCAATCGTGCTGGGCAAGGCGACGAAGCACTGTCAGACTCGTCTGCATTGATTGGTAGGAAGGCCGTTTCAAAAGATCGAACTCATAATGCTATCGTTTTCTCCCTTCTTTCACGAAATGTTTGCGACGGATAATAAAAAGATGGACACTGCTTCGACGACTTAGCCGTTTGATAGGGTTACTGGCTTGACTCATCGGTTGCTATTTTGCAATGAAAAGTGACGTAGATAGTCCTGCCATCCCGATGGGCACTATTGGAGAAGTAGCCGATTCATTTCGAAACCAAAGACCACCCTACGAATGTCCAATCTGTCACAAATTGTACAGAAGTATCAGTGGCATAAGTTACCACGTTGTTAAATTTGACCATGATAACCCACCAGAGAATTTTGATCCAAATACTCCTGCATGGATTTCCGCCAGCAACGGTCGATCGACGTACAACAACTACAGTCACAACAAACCGTACTTGGCGGCCTCCTCAGACGGAGCAGAGGAATCCCCCTCTGTCAAAACAAAAGTCAGACGCCAACCATTGACGTACGCCGAGGCACAGAAGATGGTAGAATTCGATTTGAATGGAGAAATGACTCGTACATTGATTGAGGACAATCTGGACGTTGAAATTATGGTTGAAGAAAATCAAGTCGATTCTCCTGCTGTTGGAGTGCCTAGTAAGCCTCAAGCGACACCTCGAAGTCGCAGCAAGTCCAAATTCTCCAGGAGAAAACCAAGCAGTATCAGAAAAGCTGCTTCCAGCGATGCGCACAAAGTTAATTTGCCAATGGCATCGTTCCGTACCACAACTTCTGTTCTGGACAAGGAATCTCCGTCGCGAATGGCATATTTTCGGTTTATTGAGAAATCATCGGAAGAACTAGACGAGCAGGTCGAGTATGACATGGACGAAGAAGACTACGCTTGGCTTGACGTCATGAACGAAGATAGAAAATCCGATAATCTGACCTTGATATCTCAAGAAGTATTTGAGCTTCTCATGGATAGACTGGAAAAAGAGTCCCATTTTCAAACGCAAACCGTAAACGGAGATCCATGCAATTACATCGACGAAGACGCTGTATGTTGTATTTGTGACGATGGCGAATGCAGCAACAGCAACTCCATATTGTTCTGTGACATGTGTAATTTAGCAGTGCACCAAGAATGCTATGGCGTGCCATATATCCCAGAAGGACAGTGGCTGTGCCGTCGTTGTTTGCAATCACCATCTAAACCCGTGGAATGTGCACTTTGTCCGAGTCAGAGCGGTGCATTCAAGCAAACAGATGACAATCGATGGGCCCACGTGGTCTGTGCATTGTGGATTCCAGAGGTGTGCTTTGCCAACACCGTGTTCTTAGAGCCAATTGATTCCATTCAAAACATCCCCCCTGCGAGATGGAAGCTGCTGTGTTACATTTGTAAAAAGAGAGAAGGCGCTTGTATCCAATGCTTCAAAAGCAACTGCTACACAGCCTTCCACGTGACATGTGCCCAACAAGCTGGCCTTTACATGAAAATCGAGCCATCAAAGACGGACAGTGGTCAGTGCTCAGTCCGCAAGGCATCTTACTGTGGATTACATACACCAAGGAATTCTGACAGTACTCCTGCCGTTAGTTGTGATGCTAGCGATGCAGAAAGTGAGTTGTCTAACGATAGCAAGGTCTTGGTAAAAAGGAAGAGCCAGGCAATGTCATGTGTTACGCCAAGTGAGAAGCAATCAGACGCACAGCAAAAATCCCTCGCAGAAATCTCACTAGGCAAGATGCCAGTGGTTCACATCCCGTTCATCCCAGCACACAGGTATTTGCCATTTCGGTCCATTGTTGTTGTTTTCGTTAAACTCCAAGTTACAATGTTATTTGGATACTGCTGACCAAAGTCAATTCCTCTTCTTCTCAGAATAAAATGCAAATACCTTTAAGTTAAATGTTGACTCATGCTAGCAAAATTAGGCCTATCATAATTCAAAAAGGTATAATTTGAGGATTTGGGGAGTTTGTGATTATTATTCAAGTTTTTTATTGATCCTTTCCAACTGTCCTATCAAATTGTTGTCGTAATTGACTTCTCTCCCTTGAGGCCCTGTCTCCTTGGTATTGTTTGAAGGCTAAGAACCTGTTCTATCAGGAGATGTTCTTCAACTGACTGGACAGGCTGCAATGCTACTTTGTGTTTGTGGTTGGTTTCCTTATTCTGCATTGCTTTTGGTATTTAGACTTGGCAAGATCGTCTCTCGCGTAGCAATTTCACGCAAGGCTAACTTTATCCAAAAGTTGCAATCCTACTGGATGTTGAAGAGGCAGTCTCGGAATGGTGTTCCTCTGCTTAGAAGACTTCAAGCGTCAACAAATGGCATGCCGAAACATTACAAGGAAGAGGTTGGTTCTGGTGTTGTCTTGTTGTTTGCTGCCAAGACGGCTACTATTGGTAGCAACACATTTTGTAGAATTTACTTTACAAACACAAAGACGCTGAAGATTTAAGCTACTAGAGAGATTTCATAAGATTGAAAATTAAACATTTGAGAAATAGATGCGACAGGTCATTTGGACACGATAAGAAACGCTGGCCGTTTGTTTACAGCTCGGTTCATTTTACAGTAGTTCAGCTGGCTCCAGAGCAATAGAGTGATTGCATTACCGATGTCAAAGCAATCAATTGTCAAATGACAATCAGTGTTATTGAATGCTGTTTGTTCGATGCCTAATAAGGAGGCCATTCCTCTTGGAAGCACAGCTGACAAAGTAGCACCAGGAACACAAATCAGCATTCAAGGCATTACAATACAATATCACCTTGCTGTGTCCTTCACGACACATCTCTGTCGATTGCCAGGTGATGACATCGTTGAATGGCTGGCGGGCTGGGGATCAGATCTCACGAAAGGCCTACAAATGCGAGTCTCTTTGATGGAACACCTGCAGACCTCTATGTTATTATACTTTTATTTCCCTTCCATTTGTTTCAATGAACAAAATGGTATCATTCTTCTACTTTGTTAGATTGATGCAAGTGACCGTGCGCAAGTCTTGAAGGAGCAGCTCAAGTACTGGCAGCAATTGCGCCATGACCTGGAAAGAGCACGACTGCTTGTGGAGCTCATCCGAAAGAGAGAGAAGCTAAAGAAAGAGCAGGTACTGTATTTTCTTTAGTTTTCTTTCGTTAGCATTATTCTATTTCTCGCTCAACCTTTTGTTCTTAATGAGTGACGAGTGGAGAACAAAAGAGAAGCCAATTAGCTAGATAGTAAATTGTGAATGTCATCTTTACAGCATTTCCTAGCTCTCCTTGTTACCAGTGGATCTTTGCCATGTAAATTTTAACGGTTTACAGCTAAGAAATTGTTTTAGTTCATGCCAGAATGTTGAAGTTGAAATGTTTTGGAACTCATTGTATTTTCTGCAGTACAAAGTGAAGCGGGACATTGTCGATTTGAAGTTGCAGCCGTTGAACGTAACACTGCGCAGGTGTCTTGAGCTGCTCCAGGCCAAAGACACTGCGGACATTTTTGCAGAACCTGTTTCTGTTGACGAGGTACACAGAGTGTGACAGCGATATTTGTATTGCATGGCAAAGGCTATTTTTCACAATATTGAAGGACATCTGAAAGGTTTTCAATTAGGCTATCACCAATGAAACTCATTGCCACTTCATTGTCGTTGTTTCATGTCTAGGTGCCGGACTACTTGGAGTTTATCGAAAAGCCAATGGACTTTTCCGCAATGCTTGCCAAGATCACTGCTCACGAATACAGTTCCTTCAGCCAGTTTGAAAGTGACTTCATGCTGATGATCAACAACTGCATGACCTACAACTCGGAAGAGACCGTCTTCTACCGTGCGGCGCAACGCATGATGCAACTTGGCAAGCCAATCCTTCGTGCTACAAGAAAGAGACTGGCGATGGCCGGGCTGAATCCGCACACAGGCTTACACAATGACATGGCACCAGCCCAGGCAATTCTGAAAATGAAAGAAGAAGGTCAGATATTGTACAGTGTACGCCTCATATCACAACCTGCTGAAGCGACCATTTTATCCCGCTTAATATCACTACTAATTTATTAGCAAGATTTTTGGCTGGAAAACCATTAAACTATAACGATACAGTATCAACAAGATTGCACTGTAGAAGAATTAAACCGGTCGCAACCTCTCAATGGACCAATGAAAAGCGGTCTCTCAACACAGGTGATGTGTAAAAGCAGATAGACATTATATTTCTTGAATATTTATATCCCTTGAATTTGGTCTGCTATGAGAGGCGGTACAACAGTTCTAGAATCAACTTTGCTTCATTGGAACAACATTAGATTGCATAGAGTCCAATTCTTGAGATGTAGATTGGATTTTTTGATTTTCAAATTTATCCTTGCTTACCTATAGATCCAACAGGCTTACATTGATGCTGTGTCTCTGGTAGTCTTTTGACTTGGTTAAATTTGTCATCTCTGATTCCATGTTGTTTTGTTTCATTGTAGACACTCCAGAGATTGGCAGCGACCTTTCATTAGAAGACCGTTTAGTCGATCTTGAGACAAACTTAGATTTGGCAAGCACAATCAAGGCATCATGTAAGTAGATAAAGCACAGTATGAAGAAGTTGAATAAGAAATACAAAACTAAACTAATCTTGTTTGTACAGAAGGCCTGTGACTACACTTATGCCGCTATTCCCTCACGGATGGATTTAACAGTAGGCCTAATGGCAGGGCTGTTTTAACCAGTAGGCACTCAAAGCACGTGCTTTAGGCCCTCAGTCTGGATAGGCCCTTCTCAATGTCAGTTCAAAATTCAAAGTAACAGTATGTTGAGATCTAGTGCAGTGTGCAATCAACTGCAGAGTGCTACTGAGTTTGTTTTTCCCGGTTTACTGTCTATGAGCAAAAGCAACATCTTTGATATGCCAATGGGCGAACATTTAAATATTAGTAAGTTTTGAGCTATTGACGGTAATTGTTAAAACTTAAGCCCCCCTTTGGGTAAAGTGCTTTAGGCCCTCTCACTGCTTAAAACGGCACTGCCTAATGGCTACACAATTGCTTTGTTTGTTATTTAATACTTTAAGGAAGGTAAAGTTGTTCGATCTGTCTAGTGTCTCCTAATTATATTGTTAGTCAATACAGTCAAATCTGTATTAGCGGCCACCTCTGTAGAGCAGTCACTTGTATATAAAAGCCACCCTTAATAACCCCCAAAAGACACTTTCTATAGAAAACAACCTGGACAGAAAGGCCACCTGTCTATAAAGGCCATTTTCCTCAGATCCTAAAGGTGACCATTATAGACAGGTTCACTGTAGTTTTATACTAAGGGACACGTGTGTTGTACGTTTCTATTGCACTGTGTGCACTGGCAAATGTCCCGGTCTCAGTTCTAGGTTTGTTTGGCATCCGTAGTTGTTGCTGCTTTGTACACAGAATCAAGACACAAACTCGTTGTACGTCTTAATAATTAATTTAATATGGCAGGGTTCAAGTTTAGAATAATATTTTATTATTAGACATATTGAAAGTTGAAACAATGTTTTGAAGTGAACACCCTGGAAGGGACTAATGAAAAGTGATGTGTGGTAATGTGGTCATTTAAGACAGGTGGTCACTTAGGACGGGTGGTCTCTTTAGACAGGTAATCGATTTAGACTGATGGTCACTCATGACAGGTAGTCACCAAATACAGGTGGTCACTTAAGACAGGTGGCCACTTATGACAGGTGATAGCTTATGACAGATGGTCGCTTGAGACAGATGGTCTTTTAAGACAGGTGGTCACTTATGACAGGTGGTCGCTCGAGACAGATTGTCCCCTAAGGCAGGTGGTCGCTTCAGACAGGTGGTCTATTACAGGTTAGACTGTACTGTAGATGGTATTTTTACTTCCAATTTCAGGACTATTTAAATAGTGTTATGTCTGTACATCTTTGAATGTTTATTGTACTGTTGGTTTCGTATTAAATAAAAAATTTGTCAAATTACTAAACTATGTTACAATTTCCTGGATTTTTGAAATGATGTTGTTTTGTTTAGCGACACGCGTGAGTTGCCAGCGGGCTTTGAAGAAAGAAATCAGCAAAGTCAAGCGTATGATCAAGAAGAAGGTGCGTACCCTTCATACCTACGAGACAAGCCAATACATTATGATTAATGATTGTAATTATTCACCCTTGCCCACATACTGCATCTGTTGAGATATTAGGAAATGAGGAATTCATTTGACAACGACGCAGCAGTTCCACTGGTACTTACCTCCGTTCAGTATGCATTTGTTCAATCAATCAATCAATGTATTTATTTTCACTCGTTCCTTACTACTAAATACAAACATGTAAGCAGCAGTTGCCAAACATGGCACGTTTTACAAGAATCCGAAACATTTAAAAATATACTTGCAGAATAAAAGTTAAAATAAGACTAAAAAATTAAAATGAGAAGAATCACACCTTCAAGTTAATTCGTTGCCAGGTAAATTGTTGACAGATTGCCGTTGTCTAAAACCAGTCGTAACTCTGAAGTGGTGTGAATTTTATGCAGCTTTTCTTTCGAATTTATAATGTTAAAAAGCTTCGAGTTATAACCAACAGCAACACATCCAGAGGCATGCGTGTCTTGTGCGGGCAGACAACTTGGAACCTCGCGTAGGACATAGTGTGCATGTAATTATATCAGTAGAAAGCTAAACAGGAAACACTGTCTTGGTAATGCTGATGCGATGCTGGCCACCAGTCAACTCTCACCATCGCCTGCGAAGCTTATCTGTGTCGTGTTTGTGTGCAATTGACGTAGTGATCATCATGCGCTGTTTGTTCATTGTCTTCAGGAGAAGGACGAGGCGGACGCTGTCAGAGCTGCCATTGAAGCCGACGCAAAAGGTAAACCCGATCGATACCAAGGTGCGCTCCAAGTAGAACAATGACGTCCAGTACCCGTTGTTAATAGCCATGTTATGCTGTCTTTTAGACGAGATGGACAACGAGGAACGACGAGAAAGCACCGATGCCCTGCCGACTACGACGGACACCCATGCAGCCGACGACATTCCAATCGAGACTACGCGCGAAGACGCCACGCAACAACACGAAGATTCGCCGAGAGATGCCGACGCCTTGCAGAAGAACCCGCTGCCCGTTCTGCAGTCTCCTGCTACGAACCCTTCACCTGGCCGCAGCAGACGTAGCGGCATCCTGTTCAACAAACGAAAGTATAGATCGGAATCAGCGCCAGACGACCTGAGCTCGTGCAGCAAAGTTCTGGTGACTGGCGAAGAGGATGTCAACTCATTGAAGATTCGCCTGCATTTGCCTGGGCCTTGTGCGGTGCAGCAAAAGGACGACGCGCCGAATGGCGACATCGCAAAGACGGATCTCCCGCCTGCACCGCCTCAGAACGGCCGCTGTACGCCGATGGAAATGGACGCTCTCGAATCGACTGTGCCATCAGTAAAACGAACGAACAACGCGAGATCGTTCTTGAATTCCAGCTTCGACGAAATTCGTAAGCTGGAAACTGGTAGCGTCGGCGAAAAAACGACTGTTAGCGATGGCGAGCCGCTGCCTCCAGAGAAAACTAATGGTGTCCCCGAGGATTTATCGGAAGCTTCTTCTGATGGAAATCACGAACGGCTTGTTATCGACATGGAAGCTACAAACGGACACGACGAAGTGAATGATGTCTCCCATCCAGTGGCGCGAAAACGAACGTACACCAGCAGCTCTGCCACGTCGGACTCCGAGAGCCTACCGGCCCGTCGTCATAGCACCGGTCCGACTAAACGCCGAGGGCGGAAACCTTCGTTTAAGAAGTGCTATTCGGTTAGCGAGGAGTTTGGTGTCGACACGGACAGCATTCGCTCGAATATTTACCAGGTGGGAAGTGATGACGTTGGCAATGCGCAGCTGAAAGACCCGAAGAAAGAGCCAAGCAAATTATACTTTCTCGATTTGGTTTGGGCCAAGTGCCGCGGCTACCCTTCCTATCCAGCCATGGTATGCACTTATCAGTCTTGCTGTATTCGTCGTCATTCGCTCGCTAATTTACATCTCTGTTGTCACGTGTTATGATTGTGTCATTCTTCAGGTGATTGATCCCGACATGCCTCGCGCGGGCTTCGTTCATAACGGCGTGCCCATTCCTGTTCCTCCACCTGACGTCCTTCAGGGGCGTGGCGACGAAGAGCAAGAGAAGTACCTGGTGTTGTTCTTCGACGCTCGTCGCACGTGGTAAGCTAACATCTATATAGGCAAACGCTATGCCATTGGTAGCTAACATCAATTGAAAAACACAAAGCGCACTTGATTCAACCGATATCAAGAATGCGTCATAGTTTTAAATGGAATCTTCTTTACTGTCGGGTAGTCGGTCCCACCCATGCCATCCTATGTACAACGCATCATTGTAAAATTCTTTGGAACTACGACACTCGAAAGTTCTTGATTGATTTTCGATAGAAGATGTTTAGAACACACTCTTAAGATCATTGAGCTTCAATGTGAGAGTTCTTTTTGTTTATTATTTTAAACAGTGTAGGCTGTCCAGACCGAGCTCTTTCAATAGACATAATATTTTTATTTTTGAGCAATTATTTCTGAACGGTTTTACTACATTGAATTCCTACATCTCTGTGTTTTGCTTACCAGGCAATGGCTAACTCGCAGCAAACTCGAGCCCCTCAGCGCTGATGTACGATTGGATGAGGCGAAACTTCTGGAAGGCAGGAAGACTTCAATGCGTAAATCCGTGCATCAAGCATACGAGCGGGCCATCACACACCGACAACGCGTCGCGCACGCTAGCGACGACAATCATGTACATAGTGACGCCAGTTTAGACGGCGTTGGTTAACGTCCTCGACGCTAGCGTTACTAGTTGCCATAGTAACGCACGTTGTAAATCCGCCATTTGCGTTTGTAATTAGAATTCCATCATGATCAGGTCAATATTTCTCATGCAGTGTTTTATTCTTTTGATTTTAAGCGGCCAGGCAGACAAGTTGTACATTACTTAAAATGTTTGTTTCTTAAGGGAAAGTGTACAAATATATTTAGATAAGCTTGTCTCTGAGCAGCGATGCTTTGGAGACTGTGACAGCCTATTAGCGTAATTCAATTGTTTGCTTTCGTTTGATGGCCTCAATTGTGACCCGACGCATGTCACTTGTCTCTGTCGGTGTCGTGTGTCAACCTACTGTACACTTCTTAGCGCCGCGTTAGTCCGTCTGCTGGGATGAGGAAGAAGTGATCTCTTAGCACTGTACCGTTACTGGCATAGTCCCTGTGGATTTGCCACGAACTGATTAGCCAGTGGATAGGGTGACGCGCCCTCGAAAGATATCCAATTTGGAGCATGAAAACCACACGTTTCTACATGGAAGAACTGCACCTCGAAGGTTTGGAAAATGAATTTTTTCTGATAACGAATTGATGAAACGCTTAGCGAACATGTGGTGTGTTGGTCGATGTCTTACTGGGGGTTATGTGTACACGAGGCAAAGTCAGACTACTAAATATACTGCTTTGGCAGTGAACGGTCGTCTACTGCCTCTGTTTTTCTTTAAAATCAAATTTCTATTGGTCTTGCGCAAATTTTACTGATCCCACTTGCGCCTGCATCTTTGGTCAGAATGGGATATTCTTTTTCTTTCATTGAATCTACTTCTTGTTTGCTTGCGTGTGGAACATTTCATCCGCTACTCTGATTCCTGAATGAGATAGCGTGTCTAAGGCCGCCATGTTGGTTCTTCCTTTGATCTGCTTACAATAACCATGCAACAACTAGTTGCTGCTGCGTCCTGTGTGTTCTGCGTCGAAAGACCTCCCGCCTGATGGGAAGCACGACGCTTCGATGTTAACGATATGCAGTGAAACAGCTGTGGCTTTCTAGCAGGCTCGTTCCTAATAGCTGTGTGAACAGCGTGTCTGCATTGACGCCGTAAAACTCATGCAGGTCCTTCAACTGAACAACAAAGAGATATCCCGACAACGTTGCCAACGACAACGAACCTTCTCACCTGGCTCTGTTTCCATAGCAGCAGCCCTCTGATTGGCTCATTTTATAAATGGGCTTCCATGGCTCCTTTGACGCATGCTCACTTGAACAGGACTACACTGTTGCTGAATTTGGTTTGTTGCCAGCTATCATCTGTTGGAGTGGTGACTTGTGTGTTGCGCTCGTCTTTCTTATTGTTATTGGAAGAGCATTCAACAGTTCCTAGATTTGATTTGATTTATCAAGGAACTCTTATGGTGGCTGTCATTTCTTCTGAGTTTGTTGTCAAAGAGTAGTCCGTGCGTGCAACTTGTACGCGCTGTTGCTTGCTTTGCTTTGGAGATGAACGTGGAGCTACCCGAAGGTTTACTCGAAGTTCTCCAGAAGTTTACTGTTGTGGTTTTGAAAGAAAAGCCATCCGACGTGGTTGCTTTTGCCGCTGATTATTTCAACAAATTGAAAAATAGTCAGTTAAAGCTCGCAGGACCTGGAAGAGGTGGTGTGAGTTTTCATGCCGACAGCGATGATGTCAACACTGAAGAAGACAGTGATGATGAACCGATGCCGGGTCAGTGTTATAGCTGCCGTTTGTCGTGCTTTCCCATGACCTTTCTTTCCCATGAACCTTATCAAATGTAAACAATTTTGAGTCACCTTTAGCCAAGCAGAACCAGTGTCATATTGTATCTAAGAAATCTTTGTTGCATCTCATCCTATCTTGAAGTATATCTTCAAATTGAGTCTCCCAATCGACTGACATCTGCGAAGATAGCGAGAACAGTAGCACATGAGAACAGGAAAGTGATCGATGAAGCACTCCCCTCCCTTCATATTTCCTGTCGTGATGAAGCACTTCCCTTCCACCACGCAGTCAGATCTCAAACTTCGTCGATTCGAGCAGCTGTTTGCTTTCCTGGTGACTGATTGCAAACGCTAGTTGGCGCTGGTTGATAAAAATATAAAAATATCACTAGCCATCAGCCGCGGGTGTTACAGGTGATTATCACAAATCTGATGCCGGTGCAAATCCTCTTACATATACTCGTTTCTTCTTCCTTCACGGCAAACGTTTGTTTTTGTTCATCTTGCTGTCAGTCACCGTTTGAATTTGCCATTGACAAGGCTGCAGCAAACTCCAACGCAATCGATTTCTCAGTCTTCACGTGGGTGTGCAGGCGTTCATTGACTGATACTGAACAGCATCTCTATTGTGTTGAGTGCCAGATTACAACCCAATAAGCAAGTTCACGGTTTTTCACGCGCATGCCCAGAACTGGTAGCCTGGTACCTAAGGGGGAAAAAACGAG
>OFHS01004403.1:0-14131 GCA_900245855.1 Calvadosia cruxmelitensis | reverse complement strand
GAGTCGAAGGAAGTTCAATCGGCTGTGACTCTTCAAGCTCATTGTCGCTGTCTGCTCCGTCCACGGCACAGTGTCTGTTTTCCCACTGGGAGCAGCAAAGACTTGTCTGCATGCATGGTGTGAGGTACTGTGATTTTGTTAACTGTGTATGTGTGACTTCCGGGATAGAATGGAGTGATCTGTAACAAGTGTGATTTTAGGGAGCAGTTCCGTGTTGGCCGCAATGGCAATAAATTGAGTTTTTGAACTGTGTGTGTTTCTGGGGAACTCGTTTGCGTTGGGAACGTAACAATGGCTAGTATTATTATATTATAATAGACAAAGCTTAAGATACCTCCATGTTGACCAGGTATGGATTCCTAGTCTTTCTCCTGGATCACAACAGAGAGCAACCCAATTGGGACATTGTTATTTCGGATTTATCGCTGCCATTATTGATGGGTGTAAACAGACGCGGACCATCTCACATTCTTTCCTTTGCTTGAGGCGATGGGCATGTACTTTAGCCAAAATTGGGACCCAACTTCGGTCTTGTGAGCACTCTGCGAAACTCAAGCCCTGTATCATACCCAATATCCCACTATCAACTGCAAGCCCACTATCTAGGCAGTAGTGCAGTACCAGTTAGCAATTGTTTCGATTACTTACGAGCGTAGGCTACTTGCACAGACACGTAGAACAATACCATGATCATCTTGAAGAAATAATATTAGAACGACACTTTCACACATTGCAAATCAGGCTCAGCATTTCACATAAAATTCTATCTCTAACTAAAGAAATATTCCATAAACATTGCAAAAGATTATTAGACATTGTTAAATGCTTCCTCCTCCTTTAATTCGATTCATTTTCAGTTGGTTCTTTCATTTCTTCATTAGTTTCTTCTGAGGTTTTCTGACTTAATGGATCATTGATCATTTTACGTTTTACGAGGATCAACATAAGAAGTACGATGATGAACGCTATCAAAGAAAATCCTGATAGGACAAAATAAATGTAGCCAGCGTCGAAATCCAGCGTTAGTCGGTAGATATTTGGTGCTAGTACAGAAGTAATTAATGTACAAACAATACCTGCTGTTTCCAGAACACTGATAGCCTTTCCTGCATCCTTTTCAGCTACAAGTTTTGTTACTCTGCCTCGAAATACAGCTGGTGCTAGAAACATCGTCAATCCAAATACGCTTACCAAGCACAGCATTAGAGTGGACTTACTCAGTCCCACAAGTAACATTAAAACCATCATTGATGCTGGACCAATTAACAAAAGTACAAAGTCCTCAACACCGCAACAAACTGTCAGCAGTTTTGTAACTGCCCATGGCCCGATACCTCGAATAACCGCATTATATGCCAGATAATATCCCACCTCCAACGCAGAAAAATTGAATGGAGAATTGGTTACGTACAACACAATTATAGCTAAGTCACCACGTGTTGCTGCTAGTAAGAAAATAAATGCAGCCAGAGATATGATGAAATTATTCCGGTACATTCCACCAAGTGTCACCTTAAATGATGTCTTGAAATGAAACCAAGGGTTGAGACTTTTCTTTTCATGTCTTTGGGTTGGATCAGTAAGAGGAGTTGGCTTTGCAAAGAAGAATATAAAGACTGTATTAATCCCAGAAAGAACAAGCACAGTGCCAAAGGCTGCTGGAAAACCAAGTTTTTCCAGAACAATTCCTGAAAGAAAGCCAGCAACAACATCTGTCAGCAGAGCTTCCCCTTGCAAAAATGTCATCCTTCTGTTTCTCTCTTCAGATGTGCTCGTCCTTGCGATGTATGTGCCAGCAACAACGTACAATCCTGAGATATCGCCATAAAGACATGCCAAGAAAGCAGTAGCAACCACAAACAATGGTGAACTGTACGGAAAATAAGCACATATTAGGAAGAGAGCTGCTTGGAGGCCCATTACAATTGGTGGTATGAACATGGCTCTGCAAGGGCTGAGACGATCGATGACGGAGCCCCAAACCATCAATGTGAAACATGCCGGGAGATATCGAGCAATGTAAGTCATTGATAACCAGAATGAGGCATCCTGTTGGGAGTAGTCCTGCTGAATTGGATACAAATCGAGGTTGGAGCAGATGGATTCATTGAAGTGACGGAGACAGGAGTTGTGTAGAAGATATTGAGGAACGACTGCTTGGAGGGTTCGGAAGCTGGTCAGCTGGAGCCACACAAAGATGTCAGCAGTGATATTGATTGCAAGTAGCCGGCGGCAACCCATTCAAAACAGACTTCTGCAAGTTATCCTGATAGATTTATCAAGTATAACAACGAGGAAACAGCAACTGCGGAGGCAAAACAAAGATCTGTTAAAACCCTTTCCAAGTTAGCATTCATGATGGACCTAAAGCTACATGTAAGGTAGTAATCTCCAATGGTGTGCATAACTGATGGACGTATCTGCAGCCAAGAATAGATGAAGATTGAAAACAAGAAATACGACAAGTACTGGCCTATATGTAGCAGAATTATGTTTCACATATCAAAAGCAACAGTAGGCAAGTAACTAAGTAAGCTCGAAGTTAGAACTGTAGAAAAGAAAGTCACTTTCGAAAAGTTGAAACGTGTGTCGATCAAACGTTTCCCTTATCCGAGATAATGTAAACTGTGCAAGTACAATGATTTTCTGGCCAATGAATACAATGACCATTACACGTGTCAAAATATGTACGATTGCCTGGTAAAACAAGCCGAAACGTGTGAGTTGGGCAGCCATGTCTCACGTTCCAGGCTTAAGGGCAGTTACCATGCTGACGACCGCAAAGACATCATATTCGTCACCGCAGGGACAAATGGCTCCAAGCATGCTTGCTCGGATGGCCCGTGTCAAGTTAAGTCCCTGCAAGTTCCGTTGACAGCATGCAAGGATGAATCCTAAAACAGTTGTAGCTACTGCCGAAAATAGTTTATGCTTCGTGGCTGACGTATTCCATATGTTACGTGATCAGCGAATGACGAGTCTGGAGGAGGAAACAGCCGAACATCTACTCAGACCGAAACGAAACCAAATGATTGACCAGAAAACAAATTATTCTAGTCAGCAACAACACCTGCAATCCTGCAAAGTTCCAATCAAACAAGCCGCTCACATTGTAGCTACATTGCAGAACAATTTGCACTATCGAAAACAGTTGCATTTTACATTAAATTTAAACGAGTGTTCTCTTCAACAAATCGGGTAATTTCCTTCGGTGGTTCTCCATACTTTCTTGCTGGATGGATCAATGCTATCACCCTTGAAGTGTATTCTCTTTTAAATTCTTTCTGCGCTGCCAACTATGAAACCTATGGCATCATAGAATGGTATGGGATTTCACGAGATAGCAAAGGCAATGCCATTGCTCCCTTTAAAGTGTCCATAAACCCAAAAACTTTTAGTCCAGATATCGGGGCAATCGACTTTCAAAGTTACAAATCTCATTAAAATTTTAGTTTTGAGATCTCCTTCTATTTTTATGATTTTTTGAAAATCAGACCTCGCTGAATGCTAAAGGACTGGGTCAAGGAGGATGCGAGGCGCACTTGACACCCTTGTGTAACTAGAGGTGCACTTGAGATCGTTGCAGAGAAAGAAATGCAACAGGAAACAGATCATTTAATATTGATTTTGTCAGTAAACATTTACCTTTCCTGTGATTTTACAACAAGAGACGCGCATGGAACAACGACATTGAAACCATTAGACTGCGTTGCGAGAAAAAGCTATGCTGACAAACAGATAATGCATTCAGTAAAATAATCACAACAGGACCCATTTTCAAATCAATGATAAAGTAAAAGGAAATTTCTAGCAAGTTAATCTGAACACAGCGATAACAAACAGCAAGCAAAACCAACATATTGCTAAAAGACTATGTTGCACCAATGACAGTGTTGTCACTAAGCAGCAAACATCAATAATTATAGGTAACTAAAATAACATATGAACTCACTGAATGCTTGCCAAGCAATCAGAATGAGTGGAATGTAGGGCTTAAAAAAGTTAGACATCAATTTCTGAGTTGCAATACAATGTCCAATACGTAAAACTACACCGAACCGTTCGAACTTTACCGACAAAGTTGTCGTGGACAGCTGCAAGAAGGCTGGACTGGTGTGGCGGCATTCGCTCTCTCACGCGTTGAACAGCATCGTAAAGCTCCAGTTTATTCACTCAAAATAACATTTATGTTATTCACGGCCCCTCGATTGTCGACTTGGCTCACTTGTTGTAAATGTCAAAGTTGCTTTCTCTAAATGAAATTACTGTGCACCCATTCTATTTGTTATCTGCCTACTCTGAAGTATAACTGCGAAGCGATTGATGGATGGAATCCGAATGACCGGCAGATTAGCGGTGAAAAAAAACAAGACGAGTTGAGTCTCGGTATTTCGATTTTAAAAACGGGGACATCAATTTCCCAGAAATGCAATGCCCTAAAGTTGGGGTTGGAACGAAATTGTTGTTTCATCTGAATGTCCGAAGTGCCCATTGAAGCAGTGTAGTCGAAAAAGATCGTGTTTGCACTAGGATTTTCTGAAGGCAGCCTCGATCATAAAATAATTAATAAGTTTGTTGAGTAAATGGATTTTGCGAAGCTTCAGAATTTCTCTCTGCGAACTAGGTGCTGCCCTGATTGTGGTTATGTTGTTCTGGAGTCTGCCCAAACACAGTGATGTCCTCTGCAATGTTGATGATTCCGGGCAAGCTGGAAAGAACACGATCCATGGCACGCTGGAATATGTCTTGTGACAAACCCAGTCCAAAAGGTATACGTTTGAAACGGTAGCGACTAAATGGGGAATTAAAGATGGTAAGATTGGATGAGTCTGGATCCAATGGAACTGACCAGTAGCCAGATTTGGCATCTAACTTGGAGAACTGTGTTGCACCATTCAAGGCATGCATGACTTCATCTGGTGTTATGTTGCGATGATGTTGACGAAATAATGCTTTGTTCAAATCTTTTGGGTCTAAGCAAATGCGCAACTTCCCGTTGGAGCGTCTTGAGTATGCCAAACTGGAAACCCATGCTGATGACTCTTTGACAGATTCTATCACGTCTTAGGTGACCATTTTTTACAAATCAGCATTGATGTCATCTCTGATATGTACGAGGCATTTCCTCGGCGGATGAACTACATGTATGGCATTGTGGTCTACTTCCAAATTGGCAGTATCAGAGAACCTGCCAAGGCCTTTAAATCGGCCAGGCCGTGTCGATGATAGGGTGCCTTCGTTGTGTGTTCTGGTATGGTTGGTAGGTTCTGGAAGTTGTGAGGTTGGAGGCTTGTAATTTTCTGTTTGATTAAGTGAACTGATACATGCAGCTTGACCAAATGAAGAGCCTGGCTATCCGAGAGACCAAGAATCATTGGACCTGAAGTGTTGGCCATGCCGGCGTGCTTAGTTCCTGGGTGCCGGCATTGGACTTGTACAGTGCCAATACTTTCAATGGCAGACACGTTGCATGCCGTAATGTTGGCATTTCCTTGGTCTAAGACAGCTGCTTGTTGAGCTGCCGTTGGGTACATATTTAGGAAAGTTCTCAATGACAGTACCTTGCCATCTGCACCTGTATCCACTTTGACGGACATGCTGTGTGTTCCTGGCACATCCTTGAGCTGGATTTGTACGGTGGTCATTGCACTCTCACTGTTGCTTGTTGATACTTGACTTTGTTTATGGGTCACTATGAACGCAAATTTGACACAAAGTCGCCACGTGAACACGTCGTAATTACGTAACCACACCCAATTGAGACTTAATATTGCTCCATTACATTGGTTTGAGTTGTATCTAAGCGTGTGCAAAGTTTAAAGAAAATCAAAGAGGGTCAGGAGACAGCTGTGATGATTTTGTGTGGAGTGACCCCAATGGTATATTGATAATATTGTATTGTCATTCAGGTAGCAGCCAAATTCACGGTACCTTCGGGTTTATTCAGTCCATTCTCATTAACAGTAACTATGTACAGTAGCGAAGCTACAAATTCGAAGAAGGTCATGCCATTCCTGGGCGGCGTCAGCGGCCAAAATTTTGGGGGTACCACGCCCCTTTTAGTCCTGAAAGCCCTAGTTTAATGAGTTTATAAGAACTTCTTCATAATTTAGAGTCAGAATGGACTCTATAGAAATTACTAAACCAGCTAGAGAACAGCTTCTGCAGAACATCAAAGACAAGATCTTGTTCCTGGTGAGCACACACTTCTTCTAAATCCCTGCTATACCGTCCGTCTCAAAACACTAGATTTAATGCTCATGGAACACAGCAAGCAATTGCTTTTCTAGTGAAGAAGCGGCAATCAATATTGGAAAGGAAGCCAACGTTTCCAAGCAACAGCGACCATTACTTGTGCTGCTCTTGAGTAGCCAGTTCAATCACGATTCAAATCATTCGATGGGCTCCTGTGACGTAGTTAGTCGTGCTATTTCGTCCCCTCCCCAAATAGAACGACAAGCTTGCGATGAAAGAAGGCTCTTCACAAAGGTTTACAAATGGTTCAGCCAATCAGAATAGGTCACGTGATGATTTGGTCCAGCTGAAATTCAGAAGCATGGCAGGCAACATGATGTTGAGTCCCGCTTACTCAATCAATAGTCCATGACTTGAAGACATCAATATAATCAATATATCATGCTCCAGCAACATACAAGAAGGTCTGAATGAATAACGCGTATAACGCTAGAAAATAGGTTGTACTACTACTTACTTAAGACGCCCAAATTGTTCCTCGAGGAAACATGGCGTGATTATAACTACTTGTTCACTGTGCTCCTCCATCTATCTCTGTTGAGCGCCAGAGAGGCCGCTTCTTTGATGGTGATGCCTACTATGAGCAAATCATCTTCTATTTGCTCAAAGTAGGCTTTTCACGGCCTCCCCTGTCTTCTCGGGTCGGTTAGTCCGACTTGGTCGATGTCTCAAAATTGTCGCAAGGGGTGTGCCTGGTCTGCGAAGCGCGTGTTCGTATAAAGCCATCCGGGATCTTCTTAGCTTTGTGGTTGCTGGAAGCAATCCTGTGCGAGTATATAATTCAACATTGCTGATGCGTTGCGGGTATCTGATATCAATGGCAACGTGAAGCAACGCCCGGTTAGCGGCATTGATCTTGTCCTCCAGCGCACCAATGACCGTCCACGCCGATCCACTGTAGAACAGGACTGTCTCTACGCATGCAGTGAAGAGTCGAACCTTTGCTTCGGTTGAGCCGCCAGACTTCCATACGACCGCTAGCTTGTTAAGAGCATAGCAGGCGAGCTGATGGCGCTTCCGGAAGCTGGGGTCGCACTCTGAGACGGCATTACCCAGGTAGGTGAAGTCAGCGCATACTGGCAATACGGACCCGGTGATGGATGTAATGTCACCAGGTTCAGCGCCGGCGAACATGATCTTCGTTTTAAGTGCGTTGACCTTCAGGCCAACAATGCTGGATTTCTCTTCAAAGCGCTTGAACTGTGCCTGGGCGGATTCTTTATCGTTACTGATGAGAGCTGCATCATCCGCAAAGGCGAGTATAGGAAGGGTCACAGCTGGGTATCGGCTAGAGAGTCGTCTTCGCACCGTGTATCCGTCTTCCTGTTTCAGGCTCCTGCGCATGACATAGTCCATGACTATAACAAACAAATATGGCGCCAGCGTATCTCCTTGAAGGACTCCAGATGCTGTGGGGAATTGCTGGCTGTCTCCTTCTTTGCAGCACACATCTGCTTTTGTGTTCGTATGCATAGACATGATGGCATTGAATCATTTTAGTTGGAATACAATAGAATGCCAAGATCTCTTTCCAGCGCACTGCGGTCGAAAGAATAAAAGGCCTTCGAGTAGTCCACGAATATTATCACGGCATCTCGTTTGTGCGATTTGCCTGTATCAATGATAATCAGTAGGCACAGAATCTGTTCAACTGCATTTCTCTCAGGTCTGAAACCTGCATGGTATGCGTAAATGACGTCCTCCAGGCACTAGCATAGCCGCATTAGCATGACACGGTTAAATAGCTTGGCATTGTATGACATCAAGCTTATACCCCTTTGATAGTCCAAGGTCGTGCTGCCTGCTTTCTTTGATATTGGAACGATGATGGATATCAGAAATTCTTTGGGTGGTGATTCTCCATCGATGATTTCGTTAAAGAAAGGTAGGACTGTCTCTGCTGCAAGCGTTGGTAGTCGTACGACGTCTGAAGGTATCTCATCATATCCAGCAGATTTGTTGCTGGCGATTGATTTGCATGCTGCTCCAAGTTCTTCTGCCGTGATGTGTCCTTCCTTCATTGGAAGCCCGCACTGTAGATTCAAAGGCGGTTGTAATGTAACTCCACATCGAGGCTGATTGAGGATCTTCCGGAAATGCTCGCTAGTTGAATGTATTCTTTCTTCGATGCTGTCACTGGCAATAATGGACGGAGGCTTGATCTTTCTTCCGGTTAACTTCGAGATACCTTGCCAGACTGCCTGGCAGCGACCATTTTCAACATCTTTTGAGATTTCTGCAGCTACTTGCTTTACAATTTCACTTTGTCGTCGAACATACGTTTGTGCAAGATCAGACTCAAGGTGGCTATGACTGTTTGCTGGGTTTTCTTGCTTAGCTCGAAGTAAAGCTTGTCGTGATTTCCTTACTTCATCGTCATCATCCCAGAGACATTTCTGCTGTGTCTTCTTTCGTTTGGGTAGAACAGCTTGTCCAACTTCCTTGATAGCATCAACGTATGTGAAGTAGCTTCTAATTTTGTCCTTGTAGTACCGTAGCACCCTTGCTTCAAAACGATCTCGCATGCAACTTCTACTAAGAGCTGCCCAGTTGGGTGTCTTAGGTCGCCTGTTCGTGGGTTTTGGCTTCCACAGCTTCAAAGATAGGTTGCAGCTGAGAAACGTGTGATTGGATGTTACACAGCGAGGTCGGATATTGGAAACTCGACGCACAAGATGTTTCCACCTTTGATGCAGGAGAATGTAGTCCAGTGTGGCTCGTCAACGTCACGGCCCATAAAACGTAAAGAGACGCTTTTGTTTTTGCCAAAACAAGCCATTTGCAGCTATCATCTCATTGCTGGTGATGTAATCTGTAACCGAATCTGTATGTGATGAAGCATATTGTCAAGCGACAAATATTTACCAGGCCAGAGCAATCACTCGCGGTAATAACTTTTAATCAATTTCAACAACGTGGTCGCTCGAACACGCGTTCAAGACCAACTACCCAGAATTAACATAGAGTCATGGGTTATAGCAGCAACTAACAATCAACAATGGCTAATTAACATAATGCATTAAAACCCTGAATAAATGGCATAACATAATCCCCCCCTATTAAAACGAGCCTCCGGGCTCGGTTTTAGAACATGCACAAACACACAATAAAAAGCGAGTGAAAATAGCATGAACAGAAGAGTTATTCGTTTCTGTAGGCCGTTCACAGTCGATCAACCAGGATGTGCTCGGCGGGCTCCCAGGTACTGGCAGATGCTGAATAGTTTTTCCACTTGATTAGATACTCTCGCTTGTTGTCGCGGATGCGTTCCTTCACAATCGCCTCGGCGTCAAATACTTGCGGGTCAGCGGTAATTGTCGTCCGGGTTGAAGTAGTGGATACGGCGTCGGGCGGAGACGAAACAGTAGCACTTGCGGCCGTGAAACTATCCGGCGGAAGATCATCGTTGCTTAAATACGGCTCGGTTGGATCATCAGTAGGTGGCGTAATGGGACGGAGAGCAGGATTGACGTAGCGTTTGAAGCGATTAACGTGCACCATCATTGGGACTTTCTTGTTGTCGTGGCGCTGCACCTGGAAATGAGTCGGTGACATTTGCTTCAAAAGGCGGAATGGTCCATGGTAATTGTGTAACAGCTACGTGGAGAGTCCAGTTCGGCGCATCGGCGTGTAAATCCAGACCTTGTCACCAACACGAAATGGCATAGCAGTGCTTGTAAGGTCGTAGTGTGCTTTCATGTATTGCTGCGTGCGTTGAAGGTTCTGGCGGGCAAGTTCTTGGGCATCCCGGACGTTCTCGACAATACGTGATCGATGTTCGGCGACAGATGTGCTACCCGCTGGCGCAGGTAGGAGGCTGACATCCACAGGCAAACGAGGCTCACGGCCATACAGCAAGAAGAATGGTGAATCGCCAGCTGAAGCCTGCGGGGAGACACGATAGGCAAATAATACTGACTGAAGGTGTTCGTCCCAGTCTTTCTGATCGGAGCTGACGTACATGGACAGTGATTGCGTGCCATTGAAACGTTCGACAAGGCCGTCGGTCTGCAGATGATATGCAGTCGTGTTAACCTTTTTGGTGTCCATCAGCTGACAAACGGCACTGACGAGAGTGGACACGAAATTCTTTCCGCGGTCTGAAAGGAGGGTTCGCGGGGCACCGTGCCGGCCCATGATTTCGGCCAGGAGCAGTTTTGCGATAGTGGGCGCCCTCTGATCAGGAACAGCGAACGCTTCCGGCCAGCGAGTTAAGTAATATGAAAAGACAACAACATAGCGATTTCCAGAATTCGACACTGGAAACGGTCCCAGTACGTCAACGGCAACGCGATCGAAGGCGTCACCGACAGGGAGTGGCAGTAGGGGTACTTTCATGCGCCGTCGAGGGTACTTTTTCATGGCGCAGTCTACGCAAGAGGTGCACCAGTGTTCCACATCTCGTACGTTTTGTGGACGCCCAAATGGCCAGCAGTGACATCATCGTGACAAGCGTACAAGATCTCATGCTTCAGTGCCCTGGGAACTACCAGCTGTTGGAACAAAATCCGGGATTGACGCTTCGGCGGGACCCACAAGTGATATAGGATCCCATTGTCGTCGAGGTAGTAGTCGTCCACAGATAACAGAAGTGAACAAGCAAGGGCATTCGACGATGGCAGGGTCTGTGAAGTCAAGTAGGCGACAATATCCCGCAATTCCGGATCTTCCTCTTGCATTGCCTTGATGCGAGCTGTCTGTACCCCAGGCACGTCGAGAGCAGTGACCTCGCAGACATAGGAGCGGCGACTCAAAGCGTCGGCGTTGCCGTTTGCGGTGCCGCTGCGATGGCGGATCGTGAAATCGAACTGCTGCAGCAAGAGAGCCCATCGTGCAAGGCGGCCAGTCGGATCAGAGATGCCCATTAACCACTGTAGCGAGTGGTGATCAGTGTGTACCACGAAGGGGCGACCGTGCAGCTAATGCTGAAATCGCTTGACGCCTTCTACAACGGCGAGGGCCTCTCGCTCTGTGGCACTGTAATTGCGTTCGGCAGGGTTTAGTTAGCGACCGGCGTAGGAAAGGACGTGCTCCCTTCCATCAATTTCCTGGCCAAGAACAAGTCCAAGGGCTGTTGCACTAGCGTCAACATACAAATGGAACGGCAATGAAAAGTCTGGATAAGAGAGAACAGGAGCAGAGCTCAGTACACTGCGAAGGATATCGAATGCCGTAGCACATGATTCGTTCAACAAGAATGGTACCGTCTTGCGTGTGAGTCGAGTCAGCGGAGATGCCAAATCAGCGAAATTGCGGATGAAGCGACGGTAGTAATTGGCAAGCGCCAAGAAGCTTCGGACATCCTTGACATCTTTGGTAACTGGAAATTCAGAAATTGCCTTGATTTTGGCGGGGTCCACAGCAATTCCACTGGCGGAGACCACAAGGCCAAGATAATGTACTTCTTTGCGTCCGAAGTGGCACTTGCTGCCTTTCAGCTTGAGATGGGCCTGGCGCAAGCGGTCGAATACTTGGCATAGGTGTGCTAGATGCTCATCAAATGTATCGGCAAACACAATGATGTCGTCAAGGTATATGAGGCACTTCTTCCAGTTGAGACCGCGGAGGACATCTTCCATAATTCGCTGGAAAGTCGAAGGAGCATTTGTCAAACCGAACGGCATTACATTAAACTCAAACAAGCCGCCGTAGGTAGCGAATGCTGTCTTTTCGCGGGACTCAGCACTCATTTCGACTTGATGGTAGCCACTCAGCAGGTCTAATGTTGTAAAATAGCGGGCTCCCTGAAGTAAATCAATGGTGTCGTCAATACGTGGAAGCGGATAGCTGTCTTTCTTCGTCACGGCATTTAATCTGCGGTAATCTAAGCAAAATCGGTCTGAGCCATCTTTCTTCTGCACGAGTACAACAGGAGCACTCCATGGGCTCCGAGATGGCTGTATCAAGCCCTTGTTACTCATGTCCTGCATAAGTTCGTCGATTCTCTCTCGTTTCTGCGGCGGGACGCGATACGGTGGCTGCTTGATTGGCCTGGCGGTCCCAGTGGAATGGCGGACTAAAGACGTGCGACCAAGGTCAGTGGCAGATGTGGCAAAGACATCACAATAATCTTCTAGGAGCTCTAGTAGTCGCTTCCTCTCAGATTCAGAAAGCTTTGATTTTGTCAGGTTAACTCCCATCGGGGGAACTGAGGCTTCTGTCCCCCAGACAGGGGTCTCCGGGGTAATGGCGAGTGCCTCCGGGTGCTGATGTGGAATTTCAATGGCCGTATCGAATTCGCCGAGAAGTGTACCGCCTTGCAATGTCATTGCAGTACTGTTGTTGTTCACCACACGGAAAGGCACCGTGTTCCGAGGGCACATGCTAGCCAGACCCGGTCGACTTTTAATCTTGTAGCGCTCCTCAAGTTCTGGCTTTGGCTCAATTAACCCGACAGTGCTGGCAAGATTCAAGGGAGGAGAGACACTTGCGGGGAAGATCACTTCCTGGTGGGCAGGAAGCACGACAGTTTCCAGCAAGTGGATAGAGCAGGTCTGATTGGGCGTGGCTGAAGACAGAAATTGGATGCGGTGATGGCCATCAAAGAATACACATCTTTCTATAAAATCAATAATAGCGGCCTGCGCAGAGAGGAAATCGCGTCCAATGACAACGTCATATTGGAGGACAAGCACAAGTAATGCATTCAAGATGTAGTTCTTGTCAGTCATCATTATAGGTAAGTTAGTTGCTCCTAAACTTTCCATGCGAGCACCATTGGCGGTCGTGAGAGTTCGCACGGGGCTCCTGCACAGCTCCACCTCCGCATCCACATTGCCAGCAAATCGCTCACTGACGACAGACATCGTGGCCCCAGTATCAACCAATAGGGTCGCATTCCGTCTCTTGACCACGCCCAAAATTCTTGCATCGCATCCTGTACCAGTAACAGAATTCATTTGAACGACATCTGTGGCAGATATGCTGTAATTCTTGGCGTGTAAATTTGTAGCAGTGTTATCATGGGCATCGTTGACGTTATAGCTGTGTTGGCTTGCGGGGGCTGCAGTCGGGGTCTTCATAGTCCCCTGTGGGAAGACCCTGGGCCGTTTAAATGGCTCTGTCGTGCATCTTGTGGGGCGCTGCTTGCTTGGCTATGCTGTTGCCATGACTGGGGATAAGAGTGCTTGGGCCATGACTGGGCAGTGCTTGGGCTGTATTGCGACGGTTGGTCGTATTGGGAATACCCTCCGGCGGGGATGAATGCGTTGCCAGTAGGGGATCCAGGCCAGCGCTCTGGGCACATTCTCCACATGTGTCCGACGCGCAGGCAGTGGTGGCAGATCGGTTGGCCATCCGTTGTCCGCATGTTGTCGCGCTGTTCTGTACCGCGGCCCCGCCCACGAGAAGACCAGCCACTGTAGGGGTTGACACCTCATCGCCATGGTCTGTCTTCCATCATACCGCCATCACGTGATCTTATTTCTTGGCGGACAGCGTCGTTCACTATGGCAACTAGCTCAGCGTTACCGACTGCACTGGCCGTGGGCGGCGGATTGCGACAGCTGGCTGCGATCGACCCTATGTCACATTCTAGTTGCGTAAGGCGCCTCTCGACACCATCCAGGGAATGGGTGGCTTTTTGTGGCGCAGGCGGCACCAACAATGTTGATAGTTTGTTCACCAAGACAGACAATTCATCGTCAGGTTTTCGGTTGCTTGCAACTGCATCTTTCAGTCTCGCCATGTGCTCGGCCTGCTGACAGGTTTGTGGCTGGCTCATAGGGCTCCGAATTACCGGGAAAATTCATTCTCGGTTTCCCGAAACTGATAACCGGGACCCGAACGGGTCCCGCTTTTTGTTTTCTATTGTTTTCGCACAGTATACAAAGCTTCAGACTTCTGTTCGCAAATAAACAAATAAATGATAACCAAC
>OFHS01004402.1:0-14131 GCA_900245855.1 Calvadosia cruxmelitensis | reverse complement strand
GGGGGGGGCGGCCGCCTCCCTTCGCCCCCCCTAGTGTCCGCCACTGATATCAGTGTTGAATCAAAGCCCCGTTATTCTGGTCTGTCGTCGGCCTCTAAGTTACACATTGTAAAGTAAAACCTGTATTAGCAGCCACCTCTATGAAGTGGCCACCTGTGTATAAAGGCCACTTTTCATAGCCACGAAATGATACTTTCTATATAAATAAACCTAGATAGAAAGGCCACCTGTCTATAAAGGTCATTTTCCTGAGGTCCCAAAGGTGACCATTATAGACTCGCTTTACTGTAGACATTGGCGTGCTATATCCATTAACCTGCTGACGTTCATTCTTCTTCAGCAGGATCACCATCCGGGAACAACAGCACAGATGTTCTGCAATCAACAACAGATGCGTCTCTTGCTGTCGCTGATGCTTTATTAAAGGAACCAATGACAAGGAAAGTGACACGCATTCACGATGCACCAGCCTACCAAGGTTAGTAGATTGGGTTTGCACGAGTTGAAGATTGTTTTGCATCGTGTACCATATTTTCTCAAAGGTGGACTCCAATAGACCTATTTCACAGGCTACCATTATGGGACAAACCAGTGCATTGTGGGGCAAGTTGATTGCCTGAAGTAGCAAAGAGACTGGGTTTATGACCCATAATATTGAAGGGAGTTATAATTTTTAAGGAAAGCAGCGCAGCTTGAAGAAATCTGCATCAGTTTCAAATCCAACTTTCTCCATATTCCGAAATCAGAGACATCAACCTTCCCCATAATGCAATTGCTTTTCTCCAAAATGGTAGCTTGTGAAATAGGTCTATTCATCAATTTTCCTTTGAAATGCAGCACTTGACTTTTGCACAGATTTGTTTGCTTTCATCACTCGGTCTTCGTTTTCTTCCATGTACGTTTGTGGTCAAGACCCAAAGTGTCAGGCAAAAGTGAAACGTTTCTGTTTAAGCACATGTAGAACTATCGCCTAAACTGTGTGATGTGATGACAATATTTCGATGACAAGAGATTGTTTGCTTTAAAGGTTTCAATGTGGCAAAGGATTTATCTATCAATGGTAAATGGAACACATCCAACAGTAAACATGTGGAACGCAAATTGAGGCAAAATGCCTTGTCCAACGGAACTGATCTTACCCTAAATGCAAAACCAAAGCCAATACGAAAGAATGCAAAACCAAAGATGTCCAACATCAAGAATGCGTCAGGTACATAGCTGAAGTAGATAATCCTTTAACATTTATGTGGAGGTCTTACGTTTGATAGGGTTTCTAATCGATTTGGCATTAATAGATTTTAGTCGGGTTTGCTTTTGGTTGATTAATTGAATTCAATTTGAAAATTAGATTTTTTCACTCACGACGTCCAAGTTCTACTGAATAGGCAAACAGTTAAAACTCTAAGGTATGGGGTTGAGTAGCGTTGTAGGTGTGGATTAAAGAACAGGCAATTGTATGGTGAAGTTGAATATATAATGCAGCAGATATGATGGAGGGTAGCTAGCCTGTGCAAAGGCTCAAGAGTATGGATTGCAAGAGAATAATGTTACGAAGACATTTGTAGCGGCTGACAGAGGGCACTGATTAGCGATTTGAATGCTGACTAAATTCTTGATGAGACTGCCACAAATGAAAAAGATTAGTAGTCATCGCATCCGATCGTTCTCACGTTTCTTAGTCGGAATCCGAATCGGAACAAGTCGGAATTCTGATTTTTCGGAATTCTGTTCCATCTTTATTACATTGCAGTGCAATCATATTCCTGATATTCTTGCTTGTACTTGCATGGAGTCATAACTCAATTTGTTAAGCTAAAGCGTTGTTTATTCTAGTCTCAATGAAGCGTATAGTGGCAGCTAATAAGGTGCTACCAACGATAACAACGAGCTCTTGGAGAGTAGGACAAGAGGCAGCAAGGAAGGCCATCAAAGAAAGTAAAATGAAATCCATGACGTTAGACAACGCAAAAGGTAAAGATGAAGCCAAGAAGACTGCAGTAGAGCCAGGTGGGTAGACCGAGAGTCTTCTATTAGCAAGAGTTGGGACATCTATTGTTCTTGCCGCTCTGTGCCATTGGAACTCTTCGAATGTTTATTATACTTGATTTCCATCAATCTAAAGGGAACTAAATGGAATGGAATCTGGAAGGTTAATGGCATATTTTTATGAACGACATCAAAACAATTCTGTCCAGCAATTGGCCACTGATTTAACTTTGCACAGCTAAATTTAGCAGCAGCATTCTTGCAAGCAGTATATCTTGCTGCTCCAGTTCTCCACAGTGATTTCAAATTCCAGTCAGCTAATCTTGATGTTTGTTCTAATGTTTTATGTCGATCACAAAATGTATAGTCTATGTTCGTTTCTCATTCAATCTTTGTCTTGCAATCGGAACTTGTTATTTTTGTTTCTGTTGGCTTTTGAGGGCAGAATATAAGAAATTCTAAAGAGGTCTTGAATGTAGAAAATGTTGAACTGTTAAGAAAATAGGAGTTCTGAACCCTCAGCAAACTTCCTGGATAACAGACGTATAGTGCTTGTTGGAACAATGATCCTGTTTAAAACTATATGCTCTAACCTTCATTTCTATTCTCTTGTGTGTCGTGCAGACATACCAGAGAGTGCAATCTCATCGTCTAAAGCATTGAAGACATCTGAGAAAGATCTCAATCCATCAAAGCAGTTAAACAAGCAAAGCTCTTCTGAAACAGCAGAAGCCTTACCTTCCATCTCCAACTCAGTTTCAACTCCACTTGTTAGTAATGGTCACGACAATGATAACATTTCCGAGAATGCACCCATTGATGAATCTGAAATTGACTTGTCAGACCAGCAGTCCATATCTGCGCTTTCAAATCATGCTGGATTACCAGCACCTGCAAGAGAAGTTCTTCATGAAATGCTTGGTAATTATTTAATTCCTATTTCACTCTTGCATTGAATGTTCTATTTTTATGTACCAAAATAATACTTACTGTCTAAGTTCAACTAAGTTACTTTCATTTGTCACCAGCAGAAAGTGACCAAGACACGGATTCTGAATCTCCACAGCAGACAGATCAGCCCATAAATGGAAATGAAACTAGAGTGATTCAAACAAGACCAAAAAAGAAAGAAAAACGAAAGACCAAAGGCTTAAAGTCAATTGCAGGTATCGTTGTGAGATTGGATTACAGTCAAACCTCTATAGAGCAGCCACCCGTGTATAAAGGCCTCTTTTCAAAATCCCCAAAATTACACTTTCTATAGAAATCAACCTGGAGAGAAAGGTCACCTGTCTATAAAGGTCATTTTCCTTAGTTCCCAGAAGTGACCGTTATAGACAGGTTTAACTGTACTGCAACTTATCCTACATTTCTGATTTCAGCAAGTGGATATAGCATCTTCTAATAGCAATCATACCCGGTTATTATCCCCAGTTACCCCTGCCAAGGCAGATAAAATGGGGGGAGTTAGGATATTAAGCAAGGTGTATTATCTGAGCCAGTATAGCAAATGGAACCAACCAAGTCAGGATATTGAACCGTGATGGAAAATTATCCGATGGGATAATAAGTTGGTTTACGTTTACGTCATTAAGAAAGTAGTTTTCCATTTGTTTTACATGATATATAATATATTAGAAAGTTACTACATGGCTTTGTTGTCCAGATTGCCCTACCCCAACATGCGGCGTTCGGGGTAGGGTAAAAGAGACACTCAAAATATGAATAGTGCATTTTGAATGACGCAAGCCTTGGTGAATGGTGTTTAGCTTTTGGGTGCCTGTTTTCATCCGTGTACATAGGATCACACAGTCTTAAAATAGAATTTTGCATGCAGATGTCATGTATGTGGCAAATATTTAATTAGACAAATTCTCTATCTGACGTAGTCTTCTAATCCAAGAGCGAAATTTTCACTTTGGATGTCATGTTTCAACCTTTTTGGCTTAATTTCCGTTAAGCCAATTCCTGATTCAAGCTTGCTCTTGTGGCAAGGAAGGCATCACTCATTCACATTGACGCAGCCGTAGAATGATTCCATTGTCTTTGCAATTGTTGCATGGGAACTACTCTCAAGTACAAGACTTGGGTTGAGCTTACCATTACGTCTCGTTTTACCTGGAAAGGATTGGTAATTTGACAAAACGAATGTCACACTGGAGAACAGCACTACAATGAAACCTGTCTATAACGGTCACGTGTGGGGACTGAGAAAAATGACCTTTATAGACAGGTGGCCTTTCTGTCCAGGTTGATTTCTATAGAAAATGTCATTTTGGGGTTATGAAGAGTGGCCTTAATACATAGGTGGCTGCTCTATAGAGATGGCCACTAATATAGGTTTGACTGTACCATTTTCTGGAAACGGCATGACATGCAAATTACAATTAGGAAGGATATAGTTTACCATGTACATGAATTAAATAGTAAGAATGGGAATATGTTGACAATTTTACATTTTCAGTGATGGTTTGCTGGAAAGTTACTATGCATTCAACATTTTTGTTTTAGTCAAAGAGTCGTCACCGAAGGATAAGATGAGGCATTATGACCAAGAAGACGTCAAGGTAAAGCGAATTGTTATTTCACGCCTGTCAAGGGTTATACTCTTTGCTCAGGCAGCAAAAAGATATGCGTCAACATTTGTGAAGCAACACTCCACTAAACGGGTGACGATTTGCCATGGATTTCTGCAGATGTTGTGTTGTTGTGTTATTTCTCTTATTCTTCTAAATTCAATGAGACATCCGGTGATCGTATTACCATACTCATCCGCAGATTGTTTTAATGCCAGTGATATGTAATAGTACCTTAATTTTCATATGTGACTTGTATGACGAAGAATAAAAAGCATGCAAACAGTTTCGTCTAAAGTCAAATTTAACCGTGGCGATTCCTTTGTGTTTGAGGCTTTATTTAGACAAAGCATGCTTGTTGTTGTTGTTGTTGTTTGTATGTTTGTTTGTCTGTTTGTTTCATCATATCAGTCAGTCATACAAGCAAATAAATGTAGCATTAGATATTAATAATACGTAGATAATTAAGATTGACAAATACAATTTTTTGTCGAAGACGTGTTCCCGTCAAGCAGTTGCAGAAGGAAATGTGGTCAAGTCATTTGTGTAACTCAATTTATTTCCCAGAAATATATGGAGAAGCAAATTGCTGAGCGCAACAAAATGAGAAAGCAGGCACGAATGCAGCGTCAAGTAATTGCCGAGCAGCAGAGACAGAAATTGCAGGTACAATTTGTAGCCTGCGTTTTACTATAGATCTATATATTCAGCCTTTTTATCATCATGTGGCTAAGAAATTACAACAGGGGAGGCATTTGTTTTAACTTGTAGGGACTAGGCTAATACAATAGTGTACAATAACAGTCTACATGCATTTTTCTTAGAAGTCGGACCCACTTTCTTTTAGATTGATTGTTGACTATTGTGTTTATGTTGCGGTTAGATATGTTGGTATTATATAGGTTGTTAGAATCTTGAGAGTGACAGCTGTCATGAGATCCGTTAAGATAAATAAAACTATTTTCGACAACATTGAACTTGTCCAATAGCTCCTTAATTGTATTAAGATGAAACAGCCAGACGCCAAAACGTTGTCAGAAAACTTGTATTTGCTTTTGACGTATTACATGATATAAAAATGCTATTACGTGTATTCTTGTGTGATTCTTAGAGCCTCTACAATCGCCAAAAGAAGACTCTTGTTGCCAATTTGAAGGCTAAAGAACGTGGTTCCTCGAAGTATCAGCATTCTGATAGTCATTTTGCTACCTCTGCTCCGCTGAGTGATATAACAAGTTCAAATGCAAAGCAGGCGATGGATCAGGTGAGATTTGAGTGGATTGTGTTTGTTTCATGATGTCGTTATTAATCCTTAATTTATGCTGCTCATTCTCTGTTAAAAGTAGTTTGTTTGACGTTAGCTCTTTTTCCATTCTAACCAATCAGGTACAGTCAAACCTGTATTAGCGGCCACCTCTATAAAGCAGCCACCTGTGTATAAAGGTCACTCTTTGTAACCCCAAAACGATGCTTTCTATTGAAAGCAACCTGGACAGAAAAGCCACCTGTCTATAAAGATCATCTTTTTCAGGTCCCAGAGGTGACCGTTGCAGACAGGTTTCACTGTACCAGATTTGTCCTGAAGGAAGTAACCGTCTATTCTTTGATTTTATTGAGGTAGACCGTTATGGTGTACCATCTTCCTACTTCCTAAAACCGCTTCGATCACTGTGTTAACTAGTTCCATGGCTGTTCCGATCACTGCATGCCTCAAAATAGTATAATTTCAATGGAACAACTCGGGATAGCAGTTCACTCCTTATATCATTCCTTGAACAGTGAGGTACAGTCAAACCTTTATTAGCGGCCACCTCTATAGAGCAGCCACCTGTGTATAAAGGTCGCTCTTCATAATCCCAAATCACACTTTCTATAGAAATCAACCTGGACAGAAAAGTCACCTGTCTATAAAGGTCAGTTTCTTGAGGTCTCAAAGGTGACCATTATAGACAGGTTTCACTGTAGTAGCATGTTGCTTGTGAAGTATGTTGTAAAGCATTCTCTTTCAAACCACATGAGCATGTTATGTCTCCTTGCTCTATAGAAGGAGCACAGAATTATAGAATCTCCATGGACTGAAATTTCTGTAGACAATGTTATTCTTTGCTCAACAATTGTATTTTTGATGTTCTAGCTTCAATCTAAAATTGATTCAGCAAGAGCAGCACTCCTTGAAGGTTAGTTCCTGATTAGTAAACAAATTGATTATGTTAGTTTGAAATATAATTTATTGTAGATATTAAGTACAATGTAAAGAAATGTAAGAGTATGTATTGTAGGTTATTGATGTAGGATGATCCTCAATCCTTCTTTTATTAATAGTTTGAATACATGTAGCTTACACGATTTAGTGGATAGCGCTGTAGAATATTTACAGTTAATGCACTATAGAAATGTAATTATGATACTATTACAGTCAAACCTGTATTAGCGGCCACATATGTAGAGCAGCCACCTGTGTATGAAACCACTCTTCTTAACCCTTGTCCTGCTGTTGACGTTTATCACGTTTTTGAAACAAGTAAAAAGTAGCAATATGTAACCAATCAGATTATCAGTCCCTGGCAATCAACCAATCAGCAATCAATAAAGCAACTTCCAGTATTCATTTAACTCGTTTTATCAGCAGGACAAGGGTTAACCCAAAAGTGATACTTTCTATAGAAATCTACCTGGACAGAAAGACCACCTGTCTTGAAGGTCATTTTTCTCAGGTCCCAGAGGTAACCGTTATAAACAGGTTTCACTGTATTATAATAATATAATATAATTATTATCATGGTGAGTTGTGCTCTGTGTAAGATTGTAGTCAAGCGCATGTTTGATACATGTAGCGCTGGGTATTTTGGCGAATTGGCGATACTTATGAGTCCCAGGTTACATAGGATGAAACTTCTTTGCTGTGCTCTGGTCCACAGACATGAGAGATGGCTGAAAGATTCTTATGATTGCTGTTGCCAGAACTCTACATCTGTTATCCATTTCCTTTGCTCTTCTCTTCACTGCGCAGATTGCAAACCCAAAGTGCAAGTTCCAGCTCCGATGCTGATCCATTCAGACGGTGAAAGTACTCCACCGATCGCAAATGTAGCTTCATCAGAAGTCCGCGAGCCAGATAGGAGCAAAGAGACAATAAACGCACAACCAGGTTTGTTGTTGTGTCTATTTCATATTAAGATTCTTTTCTATTGATAACATTAGTGTCTTCTATGTCTTAAAATGATTATCGGCGTTAGAAAAGAAATAAAAGTTTACAAGCAACATAAAGTTTGATCTGTATTAAGAGTAGAGCTGGGTCCGATGCATCGATTAATCGATTAATCGATTGTTTTTTGGCAATCGATTGTCCCGTTCAACCATCGTCTCATCGATATCACAAAAGATGTGCTTCTATTGATGCCTTTCAAAGGACTAGACACCATTATTCAGTTTACAATTACCTTCTCGCTCATCAAAGAGCAGACAAAAGTGCATAAAACAAAGAGATCACCGAACCAGAAGATAATTACCATGACTTTACAAAGGCAAACTACGACAATAAGACAAGGAACAAACGGCCTCTGTATGGTCCGATTAATCGATAGTTTATCGATTGTTTGGGTCGATTAATCGATTGTTTAAAATCCACAATCGACCCAGCTCTAATTAAGAGGCTGCTTTTATTGTGAGGCTTCATGTCTTAAGAGACTGCCTGTGTTATGAGATCACTTGTCTCACAAGACCACCTGTCTTAAGAGACCACCTGTGTTATGAGGCCATTATCTTTCAAGTTGTCTTGCGAAGTTTCAAATGATAGAATTTACCTTTGTTTAGGGGCCACCTGTGCTAAGAGATCACTTTTATTGGTCCCCTGGGCGTCCACTGAAGACAGACTTAACAGTAGGGCATCGCATTTCCGGGAAATTGACGTACCGGTTTCCCAAAATGAGAAACCGGGACCCGGAATAAACAGTATATTACCATGCACACACTGATTTCGTGTATAAGTCAGCCGTTAGGTTTTTCCCTTCAGTCTGCCGTTGTAGTACACATAATGAACTTTGAAACAGCACTTGTTTATAAACCAAGGTGACATTTTAAGACAAACAGTTTGGTGCTAGAAATGCAGCTAATACGCGGTAATGCAAAGTATTCGTAAAATGGCCAGTGATCAACTGTTATAACTGTTATGTTCGAGAGAATGGCAACAACGATTAGACATAGGATTGCGTGTGCAAGTGGCAACAAGCCAAAACTCAAGTGATTATAATTAGGCAAGACACGGGGACATAGTACGAGTAACAATTGCACATTTGCAGACAGGACTGACGTTTATATTAATTAATATAATTACAAATAATAATATATATCAATAACATTCTCTATTGCTGACGAGAAATTATTTTAATTTATTTATTCAGAATCTACAGGATCAGAAACATCTCGGCTCAATAGAATCGAAGCCATTCGTGACACTGCCTTGTCTCTCCGTCTTCGTCTTGATGAAGAAGCAAAACGACTTCAAAGCAAACTTGAGCATGGATCAGACTGGCCCAGTAGTTATCCGCCGCATTCTGTTTCAAAACCACTGCAGACATCATCTGAAAAACCAATCTTTACTGGATGGTTACCGGGTAAGTCTTCAGACATTACAATCGTATGGCATAGAAAAGACTTCGTTGTTTGTAAGTTTGTATTGTTTACTGATTTGTGACTGGTCGAGATGAAATACTGTGTCTGATTAGTGAGAATAGTCAAACCTGTATTAGCGGCTACCTCTATAGAGCAGCCACCTGTGTGTAAAGGCCACTTTTTATAACCCCAAAAATGACACATTCTCTAAAAATCAACCAGAACAGAAAGGCCCGGCCACCTGTCTGTAGAGGTCATTTTCCTTAGGTCCCAAAGGTGACCATTATAGACAAGTTGCACTGTATTTGACTTTCTGATCACCCAGTGGTGTTCAGCAACTGTCGTTTTGTTAGCTTGGCTGGAAATCTGGCTTTTATTCAAACAAAACCGCTTTTTCATGAAATAAATATGAACTGTCACCACAATGTGTTATGAAGTAAACAACGTTGCATATTGATGAAGTAACAGCTGTAGTTGCTGTGGATATAAATTCATCATCCTATTTCCTGATCTAGGTGTGGACAGTCTTGAAGGACAAGCAGAAGAGAACCTAGAGCAGGTAACAGACACATATAGTGAGGATTTCCCTGATAAACTATACATTTTAATCAATTGATTTGCTAGTTAAGGATGTCTGCCATACATTGATTCAGTCCATACATTGATTCGGGCATGATTGTCTTGATATTAATTATAAGCATTTTAGATCCCGGTAACCTCTTCCGTCACTACATCAGCACTATTCATTCAGTGTAGTTGTGCCAGACACACACACCAATCATGCTAAATTCCTGTCTATCTGCAGGATAAAATGGAAAAAGCAGCACTCACGATCCAGGCTGCTTACCGTGGCTATTGGGTGCGTAAGATATATGCAAAGGTTCTTCTGCCTTCAAGTCGAAGTATGGGTTTACTTAAGGACAGTGGAAATGAAAGCGAGGATCTAGCTGCCAGCAGGCGACGTCTGGATCTACCAGCAGCTGACTTGTCTATCGTCACTGAACAGTCTTCTCCTGAATTAGACTCTTTGTTGAATGTGGCGGAGGAAGTGGTACTGTACAACAAAAGCACATTTCTTCCTCTCCTCAAATACTTTTGAATGCTTTCTCTACGGTATTGTCGTGTTGGTTTGCTTCTAGGACAGTGAGGCTTCTATTTCTTATCACAGAGATGTTGAGAAAGAACGAGGTAGATGGTCCAACTTGTACTGTGTTCAATCTAGTCTTGCTTATAATCGCACACTAGTATCTTTGATTACAATGCATCACGGTTAATGTCTCCATTTTGGTGCAAAACAAAACGTAATATTAACTGATCCGTAACAGTAAACGAGAGCCACAATGTCAAATTTCTAAGAGAATGAAGTGAAAACTTATATAATCTTGAATAGCCATTCTTGAGTTGTCAACAAGGCACGATATCTACGGAGCTTCTACTATGTAGTGAAATGATGTTGGAGCAGAGATGTGTTTTCGTAAATTTGACAAAATTACAGTAGAACCTGTATTAGCGGCCACCTCTATAGAGCAGCCATCTGTGTATAAAGGCCACTCTTCATAACCACAAAATGACACTTTCTATAGAAACCAACCTAGACAGAAAGGCCACCTGTCTATAAAGATCATTTTGCTCAAGTCCCAAAGGTGACCATTATAGACAGGTTTCATTGTATTGCTATGGAATGGGCATTTTGAATTAGCTGTGTCAGCCCTATCAAGTCGTTGTACTCGAATGGTTAAAAGGAATCCATTTCAGTCTCTTGTGAGCTTTCTCTCATCTCAGAAACAATGCAAGGTATATAACGCTGGCTTAATCTGCGTTGAAATGTGTTGTTGCGATAATATCTTGTTGTTGGGATTTCTTTATAGATGATGATGACGAAGAAATCCAATCGCTGCGTTCTCTGATTGCTGCTAGGATGGGAGGTGCCTTTGATGCTAGTAGGCATGGCGACAGGTAAGCAGTCTCTGGTGGCACTCATCGGTATTACTTTTGTTCATAGACATGCATAGAATGCTGCCTCCTTGACTCATAACAATAACCCATGTGACCCCCGCAGAGGCGTGCAATGGTGCCCATGTGCGAGCAGTTTGATTTATTGAATCTCATTACAATGAAACCTGTCTATAACGGTCACCTTTGGATTCTAGGAAAAATGACCGTTATAGACAGGTGACCTTTCTGTCCAGGTTGATTTTTGTAGAAACTATCATTTTGTGGTTATGAAGAGTGGCCTTTATACACAGGTGGCTGCTCTATAGAGATGGCCGCTAATACAGGTTTGACTGTACAAAATTCACTGATTTTGCGTACTTCCATAAAATGTTTATAATATATCAGTTGATTGATTGATTGACTGGTTTATTGATTGATTGATTGATTGATGTATTACTTCAACTCAATACTTTGAGATACTCAATACTTTGAGATCTGATGTTTTTCACCAATTTTTTTTACTTAGGTACAGTGTCATTAACATCATGGCAAGACGGATGGATTTAATTCAAGGCCTTAAGACTGGTATGAGTTAAGCGATTTAGTAGATCTATCTTGTTCTGTTATATTGACGTCATACCTCCAAGAACAAGCAACAGGTCTCATTTGTGTCATATAGCACCACTGTTTTGAACCCAACAGGAAAAAACACGCTCCTTTCAATATGTACAAAAGTGTCTCATCCCATAATACCAAATGTGCTATGTAGTCTGTTTGTGGGTCTGTAAGTACCCTCGAAACGTGTCCTCCGTTGAGCTCTTCTCTGCCAAAATTATTAATTTTTCGGACTGCCCTTTCACAGAAATCGCAACGGGAAGGCCGTCTTCTCCGCATGGGAGCAATCGCATACTCTCCTTCTCGACCACACCGTAGCTTTTCGCGCTTGAAATTCGACGTTTGTAGATGACGAAGCCTGCGGTAGAGGTCTTTTTCTGTTCATCCACCTTATTCACCCCTCAATCTGATAGACTGAGATGCGTCATACTGTTATGCTGAGTCCTGCCATTGGCCCTGGCGTCGTAGCTGCTAGTCAACAATAATGAAACAAATTAAATCAAATCTGGAACTCACATTCTAATGGGCACATGGTCCAGAAGAGGAACCCCACATGCAAGGTACAGTACGCCCAAAGACGCTGAAACAAAAGCCATACAGCATGCAATCAACATCCAAATCACACAACGCCAATGCAGTTTGTCTCTTCTCTACGACAACTACATGTCTATTGTGGCCAGTAGAATACCTCTGTAGAATAGACTTTGTAATGCTGGCTGCATAACATGTAGGCAAAGTTATACTCAAGTCACGACTGTCCTGTCTATAGATCCACATGGCCATTGTCAGTACCACAGATGATCTCTGACCAACCTCACTGCCGTGCAATAATTATGCAAAGATAAGCAGAGCTGGCTCTGATGCATTGATTAATCGATTCTTCAGCAATCGATTATCCTGTTCAACCATTGTTTCATCAATATCACACTACGGCAATAAGACGAAGAACAAAGGCCTGGTGCGATGCATCGATTATTTATCGATTGTTTGGGTTGATTAATTGATAGTTAATAATCCGCAATCGGTCCAGCACTAACGATAATCCAAACCCTCATCTAATGGTGATGATTTTAATGTTCAATCATGTGCTGTTGATCTCGTCTTTATAGAAAACAGTAGCCTTGAGTGATCCTAATCAAAGGTAACCAATCATTATTCAGTCAAATGTCTTAAGTGACCACCCAAGCGACTGATGGAAAGTGGTCTCTCGACACAGGTGGTCACGTTATACAGGTAATTTGCATTTGCTAGAACACTTATGAGACAAGGTGAATGTGATTATTCATTTCATTCTACTTTAGACTTTGAAGACAGTCGTGGTGCCGAGAATTATGAAGACGATTTTACACAAAGCAGAAGCAACAATATTCGTGATGAGGATAGGAATCAATACGATGACGATTTCCATGATAGCCATGCAAGCACTGAATCGACCCTGAAAACGATCCCTGCTGAAACGTCATCGCTTGTATGTTAATTTGCCATGAACTGACATACTTCGAAATCATCTGTCAATTTGATTTATGTACAGTGAAACCTGTCTATAACGGTCACCTCTGGGACCAGAAAAAAATGACTTTTATAGACAGGTGGCCCTTCTGTCCAGGTTGATTTCTATAGAAAGTACTATTTTGGGGTTATGAAGAATGGCCTTTACACACAGGTGGCTGCTCTATAGAGGTGGCCGCTAATACAGGTTTGACTGTAGTTCTTGCTCACATGTAGCGGGTGATTGAGAGATTCACTTTTCTCCTTGCAGCTCACGGAAAATTCAATCAGAGAAGAAGTTGCCTCCAATGCAACAATCTCAGATCCCGCAACAGCATTGTCTACATCCTCGACATCTGTCATCAGTAGTGTTGCAACCTACAGTTTCCATGACAGTGATCATGTTGCTTCTAAGAGTGTGAGCACATTGACCAATGATCTTACATCGCGTGGTGCAATCGAAGCAGGAAACGTTGGCCAAGCAGGTGACGACTCCTCGGTGGTCATTTCTCCTTGTCGGACGCCGACTTCCGTTCATGAGTACACACTGGACAAAGAGAAAGATCCAGTCATGTCGTCAACAATGGTGAGGGAATACGTGCATCACACACATGCATTAGCTGCTGCTTGGCTTGTCAAGGTTGATACGTTATGTCGCAACCTGCATCTTACTGAAAAGTTGAACTCTTAATTGGTTAACGTTCATTAAATTATTTTATTGCACATTTATTTGAAATTATCATAAGTCAACATGTTTGTGTTTGCATTCATCATCATCATTATCGCCATCATTTAATACGATGCTGTTACATGAACAGCCCGTTCCTCCATTTTCTAATTACTTTATTACAGAACTAGCGGCTACGCCGCCGGGCCAACGGCAGGACTCAGCATAATGCATCCGCTCAGTCTATCAGGTT
>OFHS01004401.1:0-13986 GCA_900245855.1 Calvadosia cruxmelitensis | reverse complement strand
TATATATTAAAAAGAACTAGTTTATGGTTGCAGGAATAAATATAAAGACTACTAGATAGGCAAAAATTTGACTAAGCTAAGAGGGAATGACATGCAATCAGATTGATTATAATATTAGAAATAACATTTGACAAACATCAATCAAAAACATTAATGAGATGATTATCTGGCAATAACCATCTATTGTCATAACTAATACCCTTATCCAGGGACATTGCTTTGAGCTTGATATCCGTACAACACTGAATATACGCGCCTTATCGCAGCCCAGTCAAGACAGCAATAAGAGTGTCACGCATTAACGGCTGAAAGGAGATATGACATTGTACACTACCTTGTCAAAAATAATTTCAATGACTTCCTTCATCAATTCAAGAGAGTCAATTTTTAGCTTCTTCATTTGATCGAGTAACGTTTCGAAATTTTGCGGGGTCAATTTGTTGAGAATACCACGGGTCTTTCTCCCCACCTCCTAAAGGACAAGGAGAAATACATATTCAAAATAAGTCAAGGGACGAAGCCACAATGGACCACTGCAATGCACAAGATAAGCTAAACAATTGTTGAAGGAAGATGGCTTACCTCTTTATCTAAATCTTTCTCGTCCATGTCCTTCTTGGCCTCCGATGGCCTTACCCACTTGTTTTCTGTCCTTCGTAGTTCAACTTCAACAGGGGCTTGAACAGTAATGACTTTCTTGGGTGGGGGTGGGGCAAAGTTACCACCTCTGCTTCCTTTCTGTCGGCCTGAGCCAGAGTGACGCCCGGCACTCTGCTGGCGGCAGTATTGTGGCGCAAAATCAACATACGCTTGCCTAGATGCAAATAACACAGGAACAAAGTGAAACAATGGCAAAGATCTGTCTATAAATACTGAAATTTCAATCAAACTGACTACCATGTAAACACACATGACTATTCAAGTACGAACCGTAAACGCATGAACATATTAAAAAAAAACAAGGGAGAACTATGTGTGTACCTCTGGTCTTGATTCAACGGTTCAGTTAAACCATGAGGCTTCTTTAGCACAATATCCATTTCTGGGAGTCCATCTGGCTTGCTGGTACAATTCTTGGCAAACTGCAGCAAAAAATCCCTTGAGTATTGGCGTTTCTGGTTGCCATCATCAGCCCCATCGTCAGCTCCATTGTCTACTTCTTCACTCTCAACATCGACATTATCCTGTGGTTGGTTGGGAAGTGGGGCCTTCTTCTTAACATGGGTCTGGTCAACTTCAAACTCTTCTTTCTCTTCCCACGTCTCGTCTTCTGGGGGAGGGACTATACTGCTATCAGCTTTCGGTTGTTCTTCAACTGGTGGACTTGCTTCTTCTACTGGTTTGTCAACAAAAGCATCCATCATATTGCCATTGGCTTCCCTTTCTCCTTTAGCTGACATTTCCTTCAACCGTTGCTTTTGCTTCTTCTTCTTTGGTGCCTGAACAAACGGCGCAGACTCACTACCAATTTCTTCTTCAATTGGTTGCTCAACTCCAGCTTCTTGGATATCAGCAACAACTGGCTCGGGAACTTTTTCTTCCTCTTGTTCTACTGCAGGCGTGGTGATGTCCGATTGGCTCGGAACTGCCTCATCAGAGCAACTTTCTGCTGTGCCATTGTCGTTAGTGGTAGAGGTTGGAGGGTGAACAGCAACGCACTCATTATCCTCTTGCACTGCAACAGGGATAGGTTGATTGACAGGCTCTTGCACTTCAGGGCTTTCATTGGACACATCAGTCTCTGCAACTGCTGGAACGTCTGATATTTGCGGTATATCGGCATTTGAAACAGTCCCCTGCTGGTTGGCATCTACCTCCACTTCTTCCTTATTGGCAACCAAGGTTTCCTGCGGCTCTGCAGTGCTGCTTGGGGCTATGTTGTCTGTTACTTCGTGGCTAGAACCATTGCTCAATTGAGGTACGTTGGATGTGACAGTATTATCTATGCTGTCTTCAGCTTGTTTCTCAGTAGATGGTGCAGCATGCGTCGTGGGCTTGATGTTCTCTTTCACAGTATCATCGACAGGAGCAGCAGTCACTTCAGGAATCATCTCATCTGACGCCGCATTATCTGGAACAGCATTATCTGGAACAGCATTATCAGAAACAGCATTTTCTATGATCACTTTATCATCGACTTCTTCTTCCTTCTTACGTGCAACATTGGTGATTGACTTTTTAAAATCAGCAATTGCTTTTTCTTTTTCTTCAAGCTTTTTTTGTCTCTCCTTCTCTTCTGATGAAGCAGCAGCACTAGTCTCTGTGTTTTCAGATTTGCTTACAGCATTTCCGCTTTGTGAACGTGTCCTAGACCCCAACAATTCCATTGTGACATCATTTCCTGTACCTGGATCGGTAATCTTGATTCCAGAACGAGCTTGTTTTGGTGGTGCAGGACCTGCTTGCTGCTGTGAAACAACAGGATTATGGGTCAGCACCTGTCCACCGCCTGTTGCCGCACTGCCTCCACCGTGCTGCTGCTGCCATGCTGCCTGCATCTGTTGGACTGGCACCTGAGCTGCTGAGCTGGCCGGCACCTGTCCCATAGTATTCGGCATGCCGTACATATTGCCACTGTACTGTGTGTTGGGGTATGGAGTGTACATGTGTCCTGCATTCTGATTTGGGACCGTATAGTAGTAGCTAGGTTGGGCAAAGTGAGGTTGTGCGTATTGAGGCATTTGCCCGGTAAACATCTGAACAACAAGACACATAAAGATTGAAGTCAAGAATAAGCAAAGCCAAGAGGATTTCCCCTGCTACTTTCACTAAACATGCATTTCCTTAGTCCGATACAATTAGCCTTGGATAGCACTTGCCATTGAATAAATAATCAACAGCACTTAGATCTAGGGATGCGGTTCGACGTTAAAATGAAGATTCGAATATTCGACTGAGTAAGATTCGATTCGATTCGAATCTTTTCGAATCTTCTTTGATGCACCGCGCCGCATAATAAGTCATTTGAAATAAGCTTGCCTGAACCCCCTGACAGCATCCATGACTGTTACCCAGGCCCCCTTTTGTCACGCGATCACGACACGCCATTTTTGCATGAACAACAGTTGATCGCTCAGCTTGAAAATACGGTGACCAAGATGGGCAGCATTACAAACACGGAGAACATGTTTCATTTTACTCCAAAGCAAAGTCCTTGCCTGCCAATAGAGCAAATCACTTGATGCCTAAGGAATCTTCAATTTTAACTCTGCTTGTCTGCTGAGAAGCACAGGCTAGTGAGGCCATAATGGATGCAGCCAGTTCTGTCTGTCTGAGATGCTGCTGCAAGTGATGCTGTACAGCTCTTCCAAATCAACTGGCAAAGCTTAGGCAGGCAAATGTTTGTTGTAACTTGCCATGAAAGAGATATCTGCAAACAACCAGAGGATTTTCTATTCGAAAGGAGATAAGAGCGGCCAAAACGATTGACGAATATTTTTCGCACAACAGTGTCGTCTCGAGTCCAACAGTGTGGAAATGTTTGCAGTTTACAAGGGAAAACAATGTAGAATGAGTTTCTTTGCTAAAATGTTTGTATGACACTGATATAATAGTTTTTCGATCAAGGAAGCACTTGGCGGACACTTTCTTTACGCATTTGATTTGTCAACAATTGTTTCGAATCTTGTGTTAAGATTCGAATCTCAGATTCGAAGTTGAGGTTCGAATAGATTCGAATAATTATGATTCGAACTGCATCCCTACTTAGATCATCTTTGGCATTGACTACCAATATACTTTGAACTATCAGCAAATACAGCAAACAGTATTGGCTGCTGTTGTCCAATATATCAACATGCCAGTTGCAGTGCTATTATCCTATAATATCATTAATAAATTATTTTTTGAAATGCAGTGTGTACCTTGCATCTACTTAACCTGGGAACTCTCGTTACAGTTTTTATCACACATCAGAGAATATTAGGGCATTAGTCTTGTTCGCTTTCACCCAAATCACTCACCAGATCAGATCCAGAGGCTTCTAATCAAGGGGAAACTTTACAATCGACTAGCTACTAAACACAACCCTGATTTGAAGAACACATCGTTTTCAGGTGCATTCTCATTCAATAAAGAAACAGCCCAAACTATTTCACTCCGCTCGTTACTACCACTTCCCTGACACGCCGATAGGTAGCATTCCTTTGCCTTTTGAGTTACATAGAAAGCACATGCATACATTACTCACGTGGGTTCCCACGGGACTTCCGCCAAATTGCTGCTGGTGACCCATGGGAGTGCCACTCCTCGTGAAGGGCATCTGCACCGGCATCTGCTTCATCATTTGCGGTTGTGAACCACTGGGGGCTCTAGGTTGTCGAGGATTTCCAACATTCTAAAATAATAAATAAAAACATAAAGGTCAACTGCATTGTTTCAAACTGTTACTAATTTTGGTTCTTCTTTAGAGGACTCACTTTGAAAACACAAAGCATGAAACAAGTGGCGTTTTGAGGTTACAAAGTGTGGTCTTTATACACAGGTGGCTGTTAATACAGGTTTGACTGTACTACAAACAAATGAGGGCTCTGAATACACAGGAATAACCCAAATGGTTGTGTGTTCAGTCCAGGAAGAACTCTCAAATATCAGTGAAAGTAATTGACAACAGGCAAGAAATACAAAATGTAACGTAGAGAGATCAAACTTATAAATAGCTTTGGATTGGTGCACACATACACAATCACTTTTATCTATGTTCCCATTCATAACATATGAATCAAATAACTGAAACAGCAAGTCAAGAAATTTGTGGAGATCCAGTCCTCACATACAAACACAGTTTCTATAATCAGTAACACTACAGCGTAGTCTTATCAATTTATTTACTGCCCGATTCCAGGCTGGTCTCTGTTTCATCAGCGCAAGCACGTTCCTCGCACAAGATGAAATCCCGTCTTCTGGTCTGCATAAGCTCGGGCTGTTTTTGTACTTTACTGCCGGTGCATTCCGTAACTTCTTGTTTTGAATAGGACAATCAGAATAGAAGCCATCTTTAATTACAAACTAAGTAATTTCTCCATTCAATCAAAATGTCTTAATTGGATTCCATAATGTGTAATGATGATGAAAAGCAAAAATGAGATACGATCTTGAGCTTGATAAAAGCACACCAGAGCAGAAATGATTTCATTGGCATCAAATGTCAAAATTTATGTCACCTGGGCATAATACTTCAACAGTGACGCTAGATCGCCTGACAAAGTTTATATTGCATTTATTCACCTCAACCAGATGGGGTCCCAATGGATTTGACTGGCCCATGTCATGTAAACAGGCCCTAAGAAGAACGTCTCCATCACAACAGATAACAGCCCTCAGGATGTCTGAGCGTATATCTCCTGACCAATGCAGAGGGCGAGAGGCTTGCTGGGTCTCAGAAGTGCATGGCCATAGAAATTAGAGAACCAATTTAAAATCATCTTTGCTTTTCTTAGTTTTTGGTGAGCTGGCAGCACTCCTGTGCTCGTGCACAAATCTATATTGCTTGTAAGTACTGGATAACTCATGTCGATAGCAACACGTGGCAATTCCCCAGTGAGCGCTCCAATGTAGAGCAGGACACATGCAGTAGTAAATAGTTCAATTTTAGCTTCCAGGTGTTGAACTGTTGATACAGTAGACTTTCCCGCGATAGATCGACAGCTTGTTCAGTGCATAACAGGCTAGTTAATGGCATTTTCTGAAACGGGTGCTGCACTCGGAGATGGCATTACTGAGGTAAGTTAAGTTGGTGAATCATGTGAAACCTGTTTATAACGGTCACCTATTGGACCTGAGAAAATGACCTAAAAAGACAGGTGGCCTTTCTGTCCAGGCTAATTTCTATATGAAGTGTCATTTAGGGGTTATGAAGAGTAGCCTTTATACACAGGTGGCTGCTCTATAGAGGTGGCCGCTAATACAGGTTTGACTGTAACACGAAACCGGTGATGGTAAACTCCACGCAAGCCAACAGTATTGGATACTTCTTCAAAACGAATGGAATGGCATGTACCAAATAACGTCACCTTGATTAACCAAAATACACATTGTCCAATACAAAGACAGCAGTGTTTGGGCAACCAATCGACCTCACTGCAATGTTTACATCCTCTCTACTTAGAAATGGAGACTGCAAAGAAGTCAGTCGACTAAACGATAAGAAACTACAAAACTGCCAAAAAGCGAGTGGTCTCAGACAGTAGTCCAAAATAAACAGATTTCGACGCTGAAAAGCTGGCTTAAAGACTTGAGCCAGCTTGGCTGTGGACTATTTTGCAACACGTTTATGTAACAAAGTGTGTTGCGCACTTTTGGGAAGTAAGAAAGCCATTGGCCCACTGAGGTCTTCAAGCATACAAACAGATGCAAAGCTCCACTTAAACTTAGCCTACAACAGAAAGTGTACGCTAAATACAGCATCTAACTACAAGTTTAATCACAAAACGCACGTCGCAAAGATAGTTGTTGCTGGACGTATGCCAAATTAGCAGGCAGATTTACACAGCAGCGAATCAAATCAGAGAAGCCCTAACGGAAGGACGAAGACTGAATTTCTTATTGCGAAATCAAACAAGAAGTTTACGCATGTAATTGCACAGAGTTTGGATAACTGGTGGTACTTCAAATCAAAACTGGCAAATTCAACAAACGTCGATTGGAATTTAACGGAAGGGACAGAGACGCTCGAAAAGATGGCAACACAGCAACCAGACATAACTTCCCTTCGTGGAAATTCAATTAGCAGTCTCACCTGTGGATACCTCATCCTGAGCTTCCCCGGATCTGAAAGCAAAAGAAATGAGTTGAATGTCGCTTAGAAACGCTAACAGCAGAGGCAACCAGGTCACCTGAAGACCACGCAAACACGAGTGGTTGCGACACGGGGCAAACACGAACGAGACGACATCGTGAAGTTCACGACTTCAAAGCAACACCTACAATACATGGTGGACTCCGACAGTAATGTCTAACGCTGAAATAAAGTTACGGCAATATGATGTCCATAAATGGTTCAGTATTTCAGTCCAGGAAGAACCCTTAAATATCAGGGAAAGTAACTAACAACGGGCAAGAAATACAAAATGTTAACGTGGAGAGATCAAACTCATAAATAGCTCTGAACTGGCACATAAACACACAATCATTTTTATTTCTGTTCCCCAACCATTAATACATCAATCAAATATCTGCAACAGTAAGTTCATAAACATATAACAGCGACATCACTCGAAGCAAATTCATACCTGGTTGAGCCATGATTGCAAATTTGAACCGTGATCAATCGTGATGACTGTGAAGCTTTGTATCTCCTAAAACTGGGCTATTCGTAAGAAAAATCAGCACCATAATAGAATTGAGTCCCTGGTTTGCTTGTGTAATGTATAAGTTGATGTGTATTTGTAAAATTCGGGTGTGATTCTTTGGATTCAATTTCTCTATGCTTTCCGTAATTCCTGCGTTGGGATAAAACCACGACGAGAGCCCAGCCAGCGGTCGGCAAAGAGACCCTCGTGACGTCACCATCTGATGGCATTTGTCCGTGGCGACGACCACGTGATCTGCAGGAAACAGTGTCTTGATAAAAAGCGCGCGAAAATAGAACGTGCTTAGGAGATGGCGGGAAATTTTGTACTTTTAATGGCGTACAGTAAAACCTGTCTACAACGGTCACCTTCGGGACCTGAGGAAAATGACCTTTATAGATAGGTGGCAATTCTTGATTTCTATAGAAAGTGTCATGTGTGGGCTATGAAGAGTGGCCTTTATACGCAGGTGGCTGCTCTACGGAGGTGGCCGCTAATACAGGTTTGACTGTACACAGTTTTAAAAATAAGAACCAGTAAAATTGAGCCAGACTTAATGTTCTTCTATTGAGAGCCATAACGTTCTTATTTTCGGATTCTCTGAGTTACAGGGCAATAATTATAGCTTGATACTCTCAATGTCTGTCAGAGTGAAATACAGGCTGAATAAGCTTACCAGTTCTCGTGTAAGTAGAGTGCGTGGCGTTTTCGTGTGGTTTCCCTTCAGTGACGTAAACACAAAACCCCGTGTTTCAGTGGCGTCAGTCAGTATCCTGTGAGTAAAGCTAGCAGCATTGTATGCTATGAGACTCTGCTCAATAAATTTTGACCTAGCCTCGAGGTATTCTTATGTTGTTCCAAAACTTGAGCAGTTTTGAGCCTCGACGATGTTCTAGTACTGATTGTATTTTTATTTTAAAAAGTGTACATGTTTCTGTAATAAAGAAAAACATCAAACTGTGCAAAAGCAAGTTGGCTTAGATTTGCAAGAAAATGAACTACAAAATGATGATATCTCCAATTCAAATCCTTTTCTTGTATTTAATGTGGTTGAAAACCGAAGAAATGACAATTTTTAGCTTACTCCTGTCCCTTAAGTCATTGTATTAGCGAGTAGTCAGAAATTTGGGCGTATCGCTCAAAACATGTATTCCGCACTAACCATCTCTAAAAACGTAACTAATTATTCAGTCAACCATGAGGCTATATTAGGCTGAATAATTAGCTAGGTTTCTAGGTATTTCACGTAGCATATTCTTTAATTTAGTACCTTTTAGTTATATTATCGTTCCATAAAAATAAAAAAAATCTCTATAATGTCGTTTCAGAATCTGCATTACTCAAGCCGCCGCAACAAACGATCCAATCAAACGATGGCCAATTTTCCAGTCGTTTTCTTGTCGTTTTACATCTACTGTTTTAAAATAAGCATTAAAAATAAACCTGTCGATTAATGGCCAAAATAAAATTTAATGTAATGTAATCATTTGGCGCCTTCTGTACATGGTAATATGTCTGGGGCGAATCCGATCAAATTTTCAATAAAATATAATAGATATGATGCCAACTTTGAGCCTGAAGACCTGTCTTTTATATATTATATAAGCAAGATCATTGGTCTGCCTTACGTTATGTGTAAAACGTAGCAATGCGCACAACGGAAACCTCGGTGGGAGGAGTGAGCTTTTTACTTTCAAATACCCACAGCCCAGATAAAAAGAAACAATAATGTGAGAGTCTGGAGAAAAAAGATCTCGCTCCTACTTGATCCAAAAAAAATAGCATGTCTGTGCAGAGGGGGGACGCGGCCAGCATCCTAGGGACTCTGCCTAGAGGGAATTTTCTACCAATTTTTAAATTGTAAATAATAGATTGTAAATAATGTAGTTATAAGTTCTTGTAAATATGATAATATACGGTCAGTTAGTTTAAACTTTAGTTCACGTTTTTACGTTTAACTGTTTATTAGGGACATTAGATTCGATGATAATTAATACTAAATTATATTCTGAGCTTATATAGTTATAATATGATAATGAAATCATTTTGATAATACAATGTTGGGCCCCATTTCGGGGTGTGTGTATCAAAAGTGCCTTGATTAATCAACAGAGACGAGAATCAACTAATTTGCATCACTACACATTACGATATTCAAATGTTTTCAAAGAAACCAATAATTATCGAGCGCTTTTTGACGTGCTGCATGGCGAAAGTGGATTCAGTTATGATTAAAAAATCCAAGTAGTAAAACAACAGAAGAACTTGTTAGAACAAACAACGTAGCTATGTTAGAACAAGTAGGTTTGTCTAGAGAGACCTCTTGGTGGAAGGACAATTATTTCACCTGTTTGGAAGATAGGTCCGTGTTCAGTCTGGGACTCCACATGTTATGACACAATCGCTTGGAGTTTCCTCTAACACTTGTGGAGCCTGAAACATCTATAGCCGAAGATCATACTGAAGTATTTATTAACGGCCATCTCTATAGAGCAGTCACCTGTGTATAAAGGCCACTCTTCATAACCCCAAAATGATACTCTCCATAGAAATCAGCCTGAATAGAAAGGCCACCTGTCTACAAAGGTCCTTTTCCTCAGGTCCCGAAGGTAACCATTATAGACAGGTTTCACTGTAGGGACTACGATGTGATCTCTGTGGCAATAGAGGCACCGAAATTCCTGGATTAAGAGCATAGTATCGAAATGAGAACCGTTACAGAGAGTTTAACTAAAGCAGATTTAATCAGGGAATTTAAGGGGAACGCTTGAGCAGAACCGGTATATTGTATCCTACCTTACATAAAATTAATAACAGCTTTAAAAAGGCTTTAGTGACAACTGGTATAAACACACAATTCCATTTGCATGGAAGGGGATTTCTATTTATCACATCCAGAAGTGCAAAATTCAGTGTCACGTTATTCATGGTGGGAATTCATCAACATGAAACATTGTCAAAGCGTTTACAATTTGCAGGCGTGCAGGCAATAACTAGCGTGGCACTTGGTGCAAAAAAAATAAAAATAAATTATACTAGCACAATATTATAAAATCAAGGTTGACTGTTCCGATTGAAGTCCAATAAATAATCAATGGAGTTAGCAACATCCCATTTACAGTTGCTTAATATTTCCCGACATCGTAGATAGGGTCTACCAGTGACCTCTTGCACGCTTGTTGCTTTCAAATAACGAACTGCTTCCAGTTCATCTCGGTTGTGTTTCTCCAATGTCAGCAATGCGACGTCTTGTGAAACGCCAATGTTGCTGCATGCTTCAAGATAACGGCGACATATGAAAGACTCAGATACTTCGTGGACACTCCAGTTGAAATTCTCCAATGTTTCCGTGCATTCAAGTACGCCAATTGATGGGAAATTATGTCGAAGGAATCGGACTTTCGACTCGCGTACTGCTGGTTCCAATTCCCATCCGCAGCTTACTAGCAATTGGCATGCATCGTCCTCGCGTTTAAAAAGTCCCCCATCCATGATGCGATTGACTTTAATGTGTTTGATGGCAAAATCAACAATGTCCTGATTAGCTTCCAGGGCCGAAATGCATTCCCAATCTCTAGCATCCGGGATCTCTTGTTTTATACGCCGGATGTAATCAAGTAGAACATTAGAATCCAGTTTATTGCCCTGCTTTGAGCGTGGCTGATCGGTCGATTTATTACGCATTGATAAGCTTAATGTAAAATGTCGCTTCTTTTCTTTCCCCAGATCGGGAGATCGTACCTCGCTCGCAGAATTCTTTTTAGGATTGGCAGCAGTTTCGAAATTCCCCGACGTAGATTGAGAACGAGGGATGCGTTTTTTTGCTGGGACTGGAAACGACTTGCTAAAATCGACGCCATCAAGGGTGTGGTCGCTGAGACTATTGCGGAATTTGGATTGCTTTACATCCGATTTAGACGATGAATTCGAATCCCAAAGATTGGCGTAGCTTTCACCGTCTTCGTAGAGCTTCGAGGAGCGGGCTGATTTTGTCGATATTTGTTTGGTGATAAACAGCTTTTCCATCTTGTCCTTGACCTTAGGTAGGGAGCCTTCTTCCCTTTCGCCCTGAGCCACACTGCCCCCAGAATCAATCTCCATATACGTGCAACTACCAGCGGGGCCGTCCGAATCCAACACAATCGGGCCGATCAATCCTGGCGTCCCCTGATCAGCCCCCACAGCAGATTCTCTCGCGTTATCTCCGACAGCAGCGCCATCGATTGAAGACGAATCTTCCACGTGACTAGCAACATGATTGGTCATTGGTTTAGGAGGAACGGGGGGTCGGTAGCCTGGCTTGGGGGCAATTCGGGGCGGCTTTTCCTTTCTGCGACCTTCAGCTGGCGACTTCTGAGGCGTCTTCTTCCCATCGCCAGCACCATCCTCCGTGGCATTGACAAAGACATCCGCATTTTCTTCTTCTTCCAGCGTGTACTGTTCGCATGTGCCATCGATCACCCTCAGGCCAATATTACGGTAAATGCCCGATCTAGTCGCAACAACATCTGCCTTTGGTGCGAAGTCATTGCCAAAATTAACCCCATTCATATTCACATAAACACCAATGTCGTTTGCAAGGGGATCGTTATTTGGCTGCTCTGGTGATAGCAATGGAGGAATACGATCATGATCTACAAACAAACACACGAGAAAATCAATTAGATTCATTGCAAAAAAATTACTGTTCCCATTTTAAGAACAAAACTTCTCATTTCAAAGAATATTACTCTTATCATCATCATTTATTCAAAACTTATCTTTTTAAAATAGCGTACACTATTTAATGTTTTCTAAGCCAAGAGGAGAAGAGGAGAGCCCGCGACAGAGAGAATTGGCGTTGCTACATGCCTAGAACCTGCCTTAAGGCAGAAAACCAATGATGATGATGATGAAGCCAAGAGGATTTACGTAAGTGTGTTATGCATAATTTTAATATTTTACTTGTTCTAATTTACTCAGCGCTTTAGAATATTTATAGGTAAAGCGATATAGAAATTGTATTTTATTATTATTATTATTATTATTATTTTAATGGACGGATACATATTATACAAATTGGATACGGCTCTGGAGATACCGCGTCCTCGTCGTGGAGCTGGGGCGGCCGGAGCCCTGCTTTACAGGGTTATGGCAAAATGGATTTCGGGCAACTGGATCCTCGCGCAAACGGTACCATGGAGCTGGAGGAGTGACTGCACTTTTCAAGCTCCTGCACCCTCCCGAAGGTTTGGGCAACCCCAAACCGCAGGGCTACAATTACTACTACAAAGTGGATACCGGTAAACTAATTGTAAGATATATATTTTATTATTATTTTATCTTACACCTAGTAAAAAAGACTTGTCCAATGTCCATGCTGTAAGCAACAAATTACTAAGCTATAAATAAATATTGCCATTGTTCTTCCACAGACCAAGTCTTATTCTAAGAAATTAATAGTTGAAACAAGAAAGCAATTCTTGTCTAGAAAATGATTTTTCCACGTTTCAACTAAATGTAGTGATTTAAATATCTATTATTGTTTAGCTCATAGAACATAGAAGGATATTTTAATGATGGATATTTGATAGCTTCAAAAAATTTCTGGTATTTAAGAGAAATCCGGATGTGCAACATTATCTACAGTTATAGTAATGTGCTTTTAACGTGGTATGCTATCTTATTTATGCTGTGTTAAGTACTAATTTTCAGCAAAAGTAACAAAATCATTTTTCTTAAAAACGTTTGTTTTGTGTCATTTCTAAACTACCGCCAAACTCAATTTAAAGATGAAAATTATTTTTAAATAAAAGAATTATTTTAATAATTATTTAAAATTATTTTTACTTTAAATATATTTAATATATTTTTGTTTGTAATGCGGTTGTTCGTACCGTTTTTCAGAATTATACAAATACATACATACATAAATTTTTATGTTGCTATAATGAGAACTAATCATACCAGGGACGGAAGGAGTCGAGAATGGCGAAGGATTGATTTCTTCAACTGCAGACGGTTGAAATTCATCCCTAACAAAAGCAAATTGATCATCAATCATCAATAATCAATCATCAATCATCAATCATCAATCATCAAACCACAATGTAAATATCAACCTCATAAGGAATGCTGAAATGAGTTTACATTTAGCCTACAGTGAAACATGTCTATAGCAGTCAGTCAACTCTGGGACCTGAGAAAAATGACCTTTATAGACAGGTGGCCTTTCTGTCCAGGTTGATTTCTATAGAAAGTGTCATTTTGGGGTTATGAAGAGTGGCCTTTATACACAGGTGGCTGCTCTATAGAAGTGGCCGTTAGTCCGTTAATACAGGTTTGACTGCAACAGATAACAACATCCCATCGGATAATGTCCCCAAATCGCTTAATGCGATCCTTGATCTAGTTCAATCCTGCGGATCGTCATATAATCAGACAAGTCGCTTTATCGGACCAAATTTGTCAGTACGGAAGTTTTTACCAGAACCTTTGACCTCGGGATAATTGATCCATCCGCTTCATTGGTCCAAATGACAGTCTCCCGATTAAGCGGCACCAACTGTACTGGCTTTACCAATTACTAACACTCAATAACATACAATTTACTCATAGCAGAAACAGGATACAGTCAAACTTGGTTAATATCCCGTCTGAAAATGTCCCAATAAAAAAAAAAAAATAATAAAATAAATTGATTAATTAACTAATTAAT